>CABHPQ010141748.1:0-10082 GCA_902168405.1 Peromyscus aztecus | reverse complement strand
TTTTTTTTTGTTATTTTAAACACCTGTAATAAACTACACAACTTACCAAGAAATGAATAAAGCTTTAAGAATTTTTTTTCATATTTTAAACACCTGTAATAAACTACACAATTTACCAAAAAATGAATAAAACTTTAAGAAAGCAAACACTAGTTGATGCTGCTTCTTTCTCATTTATAGATTAAGAAATACAATGTCACCGGGCGGTGGTGGCGCACGCCTTTAATCCCAGCACTCGGGAGGCAGAGCCAGGCGGATCTCTGTGAGTTCGAGGCCAGCCTGGGCTACCAAGTGAGTTCCAGGAAAGGCACAAAGCTACACAGAGAAACCCTGTCTCGAAAAAACAAAACAAAAAAAGAAAGAAAGAAAGAAAGAAATACAATGTCAGTTATGGGAGATATTAACTTTGATCACTTGACTCAAGTGCCATCTTCCAGGCTCTTTACTATGCTATGTTAACACAAAGGAATGCCACTCAGCATTCTGGGGTAATAGGAAGTTACTGTTTTCATGAATTATTAATATAAATGAATAATTATGTATTTTCTGAATTGTATGTGAGTGTGTGGTGTGCACAAGCATATTTGTTCTCTTAAGTGTTTTAGTGCTTTTGCACATATACATGTAGAGACCAGAGATTAATATCAGGTATCTTTTTTGATTGCTCTCCACTATATATATATATATATATATATATATATATATATATATATATATGCAGGGTCTCTCTCTCTCTGAACTCAGAGCTCACTGTTTTGGCTAGCCAGCTTGCTCTAGGGATTCCCGGTCTCTGCCTCTTAAGGGCTGGGAAGATAGACAGGTTATCATGATGACTGTTTTGACACAGGTCCTGGGGATCCAATCTCTAGTCCTCATGCTTGAAAGGCAAGTGCTTTGCCCATTGAGCCAGGTCCCCAGCCTTATAATTAGTGAACATTTTTGACAAGGTATTTTGACATTATGCAAATGTGCTGTTTTCCCTCAAGCTCTCTCTTTTCTTTTTTGAAACCGACAGAACATAAACTAAACTTAAAATGCTGCATTAAAAACACAACAAAAAAACACATTTGGGGTAACGCCAATGAATATTCTATTTGGAAGACTTGACAACAAAGAGAATGAAAACCATGTAAGATTAGCTTTCTATCATTGCTCTACTTGCTGCTTTCATTCTAAGAATGCTCTTTTTTCAGAGGGTGGCAGCTACCCTTGACCACACTTGACCAGAAGCCTTACTCTTAGGCTAAAAACTGCAGGGTTTTGGTTTTTGTCTTTTTTTTTTATATATTTTAAACACCTGTAATAAACTACACAATTTACCAAGAATAGAGGTACTCTGATTAGCAATCAAAATGGCTTCAATATGAATGGAATCCATAAGAACAGCAACAACCACAAAAATAGAGCAATTTTTCTCAATAAAAATAGTCCAGTTGCTAGAAGGTCTCAATCTATGAAGACACCATTTTCAAGCCCTGGAGAAAGGAGCCTGTGGAGTTTGCCAGTTGTGTTTTCTACTGCATGTTCTGAAGAACCTTACAAAAAGCAGTCCACACACAGCAGAACGACGTTTGCAGAGTGTAGTACTGGAGTGACAGAACTGAGGTTGATCACCACAGTCAAATTCCTGTGTGTTCAATGGTTACATCTTAATTATGTATATATAGCATTGGTCCAATAACACAAAAGTAGAGAACAGCACCTCAAGATTTATCTCATCCCATGTTCAGACAGAAGAGGGTTACGCATTCTTCTCTTATGTTCTGGAGGCAAGTTGATGTTACTCTGATGGCAATCACACCTTGGTAGTTTTTAAAGCTTCATTATGAAGAGAATGCTGAAAGCCACCACTCTACAGCATATGGCAGCAGAAGGACTCTTATGTTCACCAATTTCGAGATACTTCCAAAATATTCCCAATAGTCCAGTTTTATTTTTGTTCTAGAGGCTGCATGCCAAAGATTGGATACAAGCACACATACATCTAAGTAGCGAGATTACAGTCAACAGACTCTGAAAATTAAAATGGCAGACATAGTGAGGCTGGTGCTGCCCTGGCCACATTTTCCCTCATGCTCTAGCTACCATTGTGTCTTCTGTAGCTTTTTTTGTGATGTTTACCTAGCAGTAATCTTTCTTTTCTCCCATTTTTATTTATCCATTGGAATTTTTGGGCAAGTGAGAGCTGCTATGAGTAAACAATCAGGATTATTTGTCCATGAGCTGAAGAGAAATATCTCAGCAGTTTTGACCAAGATGCCAAAAATTTACCCTAGAGAAAAGATGATATTTCAACAAATGCTACCTGGAAAATTGTATGTCTACGTGTAGAAGAGTGAAATTAGATCCGTATCTGTCATCACCCTGCATAAAAATAAACTTCAAATGGATCAAAAATCTCAATGTGCAACCTGAAACTCTGAAAGCACTAGAAGAAAACATGTATAATACCCTACAATATATAGGTACATCAGGGGATTTTCTGAATAGGATTCATTGGCTCAGAAATTATTGCCAAAGATTGACAAATGAGAGCTAATAAAATCAAAAGCTTCTGTAGAGCAAAGGAAATAATTGAGTGAAGAGGAAGCCCACACTGTGAAAAAGAGTCTTTGCCAGCTGTGTATCCAATAGAGGATTGTCTAGAATAGATAAAGAACTCAACAAACAAAAGTCAAGAGTAACCCCAGTTTCAGAGGATCAACACTACTCTGGTTTCAGTAGGCACCAGGCACACATCTGATACACAGACCAATATGTAGGTAAAAATACATAAAAAATTAAAATTTTATAAAAAAAGAATAAAAGTGGCAAGTAAATATTGAAGAAAGTGCTCAACATTCTTAGTAATGAGGGAAATACATTCTTAGTAATGAGGTAAATGCAAATTAAAATTACTTTGAGATTTCATTTTACCTCACTCAGAAAGGCTAAGATTAAGAACACAACTGACAACAACTTTTGTGGAGGATGTGGAGAAAGAAGAATCTTTATGCACTGTTGTAATCTGATGTATTCACTATTAAAGTCAGAGTGTAGAACACTAAAAAAAAGCTAAAAAATATACATCTACCATATGACCCAGCTATCCCACTCAAAAACCTGCTACAAGTAGATATTTTTGTTGGTCCATGTTTGTATTGGCCAGTTCTATGTCAGCGGTTTGACACAAACTAGAGTCATTGAGAGGAGGGAGCCTCAGTTAAGAAAATTTTCCCTTAAGATCAGGCTGTATGCAAGCCTGTGGGACATTTTCTTAATGAGTGGTTGATGAGGAAGGGCACAAACCTTTATGAGTGGTGCCACCCCTGGGCTAGTCATCCTGGGTTCCATAAGAAAGCAGGCTGAGTAAGTCAGGAGGAGCAAGCCAGTAAGCAACACCCCTCAATGACTTCTGCATCAGCTCCTGCCTTCCAGGTCCCTGCCCAACTTGAATTCCTGTCCTGGCTTCCCTTGGTGATGAACTGTGGTGCTGAAAAGTAAGCCAAATAAACTCTTTCTTCCCCAAGTTGCTTTGGTCATGATGTTCCATCACAGCAATAGTAACCCTAACTAAAACAATGTTCATTGCTACTTTGTTCACAGTAGCTGAGAAATGGAAGCAGCCTAAATGTCCATCAATTGATGAACAGATAATGAAAATGTGGTGCATATACTAAGTGGAGCTCAATTCATCTGTGGAGAAAAATTAAAGCAAGAAAGAAATTTACATGCAAATTGATGAAACTGGGAAATACTATGTTGAATGACCTAGAAAGAAAAACACCACATGTTCTTTATTTGTGAACACTATCTCTGAATGTGTGGATCTGAGAATATAGCATAGTGTAACCATAGAAGCCTGAAAAGTAGAAAAGGACATGGATGTGGGGAGAGAGGGAGCTCTAAAGAGAGGTATAGTAAGACACAGGATCTATTAAAGGGGGAAATGAGGGAGTTGGTAATTGGAGGATGTTGTAGGATATTTGATCACACTGTGAACCCCAAGATTATGTTAACTAAATAAAAACCTGAGGTCAGGCGGCAGAGCCAGCAGCTACTTGACAAAAAGTAAGCATAGATGGTTAAGAGGGAGTCAGGAAGATGGATAGAGAAATGGACAGGTAGTAGAAGAGAGAGAGAGAGAGAGAGAGAGAGAGAGAGAGAGAGAGAGAGAGAGAGAGAGTGTTTGGCAGTTCATTTTGGATTGAAACAGCTGAAAAAACTCTCTTTCTGAGACACCAGCTAAGGAGAAAGGTCAACTAGTTGCTCTTCAACATTTCTGAGCTAGTAGGTTTTCACCCCAGTCTCTGACTCCCAGGTCTTTATTGGTAAAATCATAAGATATAAATTTAGATAATCCTCTATTGGATACACAACTGCAAAGAATCTTTTTCACTGTGTGGGCTTCCTCTTTACTCGATTGTTTCCTTTGCTCTACAGAAGCTTTTGATTTTATTAGATCTCATTTGTCAATCTTTGGCAATAATTTCTGAGGCAATGAGTCCTATTTAGAAAATCCCCTCCTGTTCGTATATAGTGTAGGGTATTGTACATATTTTCTTCTAGTGCTTTCAGAGTTTCAGGTTGCACATTGAGATTTTTGATCCATTTGAAGTTTATTTTTATGCAGGGTGATGACAGATACGGATCTAATTTCACTCTTCTACACGTAGACATACAATTTTCCAGGTAGCATTTGTTGAAATATCATCTTTTCTCTCTTTTTTTTTGTGGGTTTTGAGACAGGGTTTCTCTGTGTAGCCTTGCGCCTTTCCTGGAACTCACTTTGGAGACCAGGTTGGCCTCAAACTCACAGAGATCCGCTTGCCTCTGCTTCCCAAGTGCTGGGATTAAAGGCGTGAGCCACCACCTCCCGGCATCATCTTTTCTCTAGGGTATATTTTTGGCATCTTGGTCAAATGTTAGATAGCTTTAACTATGTGTTCTTAAGTTGAGTCATCTATTCTGTTTTTATTGACCCCATGTCTGCTTTTGTGCCAGTACCATGTTTTGTTTTTTTATTATCATAGCTTTGTAATATAGTTTAAAATCTGATATGATAATCTTTCTAGCCTCACCCTTTGTGCTAAGGAGTACTTTGGCTATCTTGTTCCTTTGGGGAATTCATATAAATTTTAGAACTTTTTTCTATTTATGTAAAAATGTCATGGTAATTTTTATTGAGATTTCATTGAATCTGTAAATTTCTTTGGCAAAATAGTCATTTTAAAAATATTGATCTTACCAATCCATTAGTGTGGGAAGTCTTTTTATTTTGTAGTATCTTCATCAATTTCCTTCTCTTTCAGATATTTAAAATTTTCATTGTAAAGGTCTTTCAACTCCCTGGTTAGGTTTATTTCTGGATGTATTTTTGAGGCAGTTACAAATGGGGTTGTTTCCATTATCTCTTTCTCAGCATGTTTATTATTGAAAAGGGATGGCAATAGTGCACAGCCCCATCTTATTCCTGATTTTAATGGAAATGCTTAGACAGTTTTCTCCATTTAGGATAATGTGAGCTATGGGTTTGTCATACATAGTCTGATTTCATTATTTTGGGTTATGTTCCCTCCATTCCTTCTCTATCTAGGATAGTTTTCATGAAGGCATGTTGAATTTTGCCAAAAGCCTTTTCTTCATCCATTGAAATAATCATGTGATTTTTGTCTTTACCAGACACTATGAACAGACCAAACATAAGAATAATAGGAATATAAGAAGGAGAACAAACCCAACACAAAACATAGAAGAAAAATTTTCCCAACCTAAATAAGGACATATCCATAAAGGTACAAGAAGCTTACAGAAAATCCCCTCACCACATAATAATCAAAACACTAAACATACAGAACAATGAAAGAATATTAAAAGTGGCAAGGGAAAAAGATCAAATAACATATAAAGACAGACCTACTTGAATCACACCTGACTGAGACCCTAAAATCCAGAATGGCCTGGACTGGTCTTACAGACTCTAAGAGACCACAGATGCCAGTACAGACTATTATACCCAGCAAAATTGTCAATCACCATAGATGGAGAAAACAAGATATTTCATGACAAAGTCAAATTTAAACAATATCTATCCACAAACCCAGCCCTACAGAAGGTACTAGAAGGAAACCTCTAACCCCAGGAAGTTAACTCTACCTACAAAACAAAGGCAATAGATAATCTCACACCAGCAAAACCCAAAGAAGGGAAACACACACACACACACACACACACACACACACACACACACACTACCAACAACAACAGCAAAATAACAGGAATTAACAGTCATTGGTCATTAATATCCCTGAATATCAATGGACTCAATTCGCCAATAAAAAAACACAGGATATGGAAGCAGGATCCATCATTCTGCTGCATACAAGAAACACACCTCAGCATCAAAGATAGAAATTACCTCAGAGTAAAGAGATGCAAAAATATTTTCCAATCAAATAGACCTAAGAAGCAAGCTGGTGTAGCTATCCTAATATCTTGACAAAATAGACTTCCAACCAAAATTAATCAAAAGAGATAGAAAGGTGCATTCCATATTAATCAAAGGAAAAGTCCACCAAGATGATGTCTTAATTCTGAACATCTGTGCCCCAAATGTAAAAGCACCCATATTTGTAAAAGAAACATTCCTAAGCTTAAACCACACACAGAACCCCCACACAATAATGGTAGGAGACTTTATCATTTCACTCCCACCAATGGACAGGTCTGCCACACAGAAACTAAACAGAAATAAAGGAACTAACAGTTGTTATGACTCAAATGGACCTAACAGATATCTACAAAACATTTCACCCAAACACAAAAGAATATACCTTCTCAGCACCTCATAAAACCTTCTCCAAAACTGACCACATGGGACACAATGAAAGCGGTGCTAAGAAGAAAGTTCTTAGCACTAATTGCGTTTGTGAAGTATCTGGAGAGATCTCATAACTGGTGACTTAACAGCACCCCTGAAACTCTAGAACAAAAAGAAGCAGACACACGTAAGAGGAGTAGATGACAGGAAATAATTAAACTATGGATTGAAATCAATAAAATAGAAACAAAGATAACAATACAAAGAATCATTGAAACAAAGAGTTGGTTCTTTGAGAAAATCAGCAAAATAAATAAACCTTTGCCCAAACTAATTAAAAGGCAGAGAGAGAATATCCAAATCAACAACATCAGAAATGAAAAGGGGGACATAACAACAGACACTGAGGAAATCCAGATAATCATTAGGTCATACTTCAAAACCCCGGACTACACAATATTGAAAAATTGAAAACAAATGGACACATTTCTTAATAGATACCACTTACCAAAGTTAAATCAAGATCAGATAAACAATTTAAATAGACTGATAACCCCCAAGGAAATATAGACTCAGTCATTAAAAGTATCCCAACAACAACAAAACAAGAGCCAAGGGACAGATAGTTTTATAGCAGAATTCTAGCAGACTTCATCATATGAGGCTACTATTACTCTTACACACAAACCCTTAAAGATCCAAGAAAGAAAGAAAATTACAGACCAATTTCCCTTATGAACATAAATGCAAAAATACTCAATAAAATACTGACAAACAGAATCCAAGAACACGTCAAAAAGATCATCCACCATGACCAAGTAGGCTTCATCCCAGAGATTCAGGGATGGTTCAATATATGCTAATCTGTCAATGTAATCCACTATATAAACAAACTGAATAAAAAAATACATGGTTGTTTCCTTAGTTGCTGAAAATCCTTTGACAAAAATCCAACACCACTTCGTGATAAAAGTCTTGGAGAGACTAGGGATACAGGGGATATATCTAAACATAAAAGTATTGGTGGTAGTTTGTCCTCGAAAGTCTGGTAGAAAACTGTTGTGAATCTATCTGAACCCTGGATTTCAGAAAACTTTTCATTACTGTTTAAACCTCCTTGTTTAGTATGTCTCTATTTAACTTACTGATCTCTCTTTGGTTTAAAACTTCAGTGATTCAGCTGTATGTAGGAATTCATCTAGTTCTCATGTTTTCCAGCTTAATGGAGGACAGCTCATCTCTAGTTGTATTAATTTGGGGTCTCTTTCTGTCTTTCTATCTTTCTGTCTTTCTGTCTCTGTCTCTCTGTCTCTCTGTCTCTCTGTCTCTCTGTCTCTCTGTCTCTGTCTCTGTCTCTCTGTCTCTCTCTCTCTCTCTGTCTCTCTCTCTCTGTTATTTTGCCTAATCTAATTCACTTGTCAATCTTGTTATCTTTTCAGAGAACCAGTGTTAAATTCATGGCTTCTTTCTATTGTTTTGTCTGCTTGCTTGTGTGTCCCTAGTTCTGCCCCACTGTGTGTCATTTCCTCCCATCTTTGGTTTTATTCTGTCTCTATATTTTCAAGGCCCTGAGCTGCATCATTGGATTCCTTGTTTGTGACCTTTCTGGCTTTTTAAGCCAAGTCTTTAAATATGGTAGGTACATCTTTAGAGATTCTTATTAAGCTGTTTGTCTTATTTTCAATAAGGCATGTATTCATCTTAACATTAATTACAGAACTGGGGTTGTGGCTTGGTGGTAGACCATTTATTTGGCATGGATAAGGCCCTGAGTCCCTCCCATGCTTAGAGTCAATCCATCAATCAATGTTTTTAAACAAGATTTAGGAGATGGGCATGGTAGTACACCTTCAATACCAGCACTCAGGAGGCAGAGGCATATAGATCTCTGTGGGGTCAAGGTTAGCCTGGTCTATATAATGAGTTCTAGGACAGCAAAGGATATGTAGATAGACCTTTTCTCAAAAACCAAAACCAAACAAAATTGCCTAGGAATATCTATTGTAGCTTGATCTTAACTGTATAAATCTGGAAAGCCTAGATGAACATCTGTAGAAGAATCAATGAATGAACTGTGGTATATTTCTATGATGGAATACCATATAGCACTACATTTGGACAGGGGGAATAGCTTCTAACATTCTATAACACAGCAGGGGAGTGATGGTTGACAACAGTTAATTACATCATCTAAATAGCTAATAAAGAACATCTTGAATTTTCCAAACACAAACAAATAAGTGTTTAAATTGATGGCTATACCAATTACCCATGCTGGTGTGGCAGTGCCAGCCTTCAATCAGTGGTCAAAGGTATGGGCAAATAGGTCTCTATGAGTTTGAAGTCAGCCTGGTTCTGCATAGTGAATTCCAGGCTGTCCAAGGCTACACAATGAGACCCTGACCCAAAAGCCAAAGCAAAACAAAACAAAAACAATTACCCTGATCACTGTCTGTAGTATGCATGTACTGAAATATCATAGTGTCAGCCATAAACATTACTTGAAATGAAAAGATAGCTTTTGAAAAATGAACAAGATATGAATACTGCCAGCTAGGAAATCAGCTGAATCCCTCTAGCATTATATTCAGGAAAGTGGTACCAATGTGGAATAACCCAGTATGTGTGGTTCACTTACATCCCATTCTGTAAGAACATACAGAATACATTTATGATGAAAAGAAGTATATCAGTCAGGGTGCTCTAGAGTCACAGAACCTATGGAATGAATGAATCTCTCTCTCCATATATATATATATACATATATATATATATAAAACTTATAGGCTGCAGTCCAACAATGGCTAATTGTGAATGGAAAGTTCAAGAATCTAGTAGCTGCTCAGTCCCACGAGGCTGGGTGTCCTAGCTGGTCTTCTATATATGCTGGAATACCAAAGAAGCAGGCTCCAATAACAATGATGGGATGGATGTGCTGATGAGGCAAGGGCAAGCAGATGAAGAACAAACCATTCCTTCTTTCATTGTCCTTATAAAGACATCCAGTAGAAAGTGTGGCCCAGATTAAAGGTGAGCTTCCAGCCTCAAGGTTTGTATTAAAGGAGTGTTGTCTTCTTGCCTCAAGACCTGGATCACAAGTGTACCCTCCATTTCTGGATTATAACTCATTCCAGATATAACCAAGTTGACCACCAAGAATAGCTATCATAAGAAGTCTGACTGGTACTTCCTTTAAGGTGAGGGTAAATGGTTAGGATGTCTACAGTGGGAAGCACAAAGAGATTTGGGGGCTTACAGGTACATTTTCTGCCTTGATCTCAGG
>CABHPQ010141747.1:0-10944 GCA_902168405.1 Peromyscus aztecus | reverse complement strand
CTCTTTTAAGCCACCAGGTTCCAGACCCTTTTAGTGTATGTTTTACCATCTTGCTTTTCATTGTTCTTTATAAACAATAATTTAACAGTAAGATAAGGAAATCCAGGTTCAATATATTTAAGAATTAGGCTAGGAGGTGAGATGGCTCAGAAATAATGCACTTGCCACCAAGTCTGGAGACCTGAGTTTGATCCCCAGAACCCACATAGAAGGAGAGGACCAACTCTTGCAAGCTGTCCTCTGACTGCAACTCATGTAGTGCCCACACACTAAATAAATAAGCTAAACGTTAAAATAAGACAGGACTAGGCTGAAGGTACAGCTTACCTGTTTAGCATATCCAAGGTACAGGATTTGATCTGTACCATTGATAAGTATGTCCCCAGCTACAGGAAATAAGTAACAATACACAAAAATGTTTCATTCATAAAAGTTTGTTGGGCTAGGAATGGTGGCGCACGCCTTTAATCCCAGCACTTGGGAGGCAGAGCCTCCCTGTGAGTTCAAGGCCAGCCTGGTCTACAGAGCAAGATCCAGAACAGGCACCAAAACCACACAGAGAAACCCTGTCTCGAAGAAAAACAAAACAAAACAAAACAAAAACAATAAATAAATAAATAAATAAATAAGTAAGTAAGTAAATAAATAAATAAATAAATAAAGTAGTTTTCCCCCCTTAAGTACAACAAAGATATCCTAAAACCCCTGTAACTGTTGTGACGCCTTCTTCAGGAAAGCCAAAGCGATGAGGCATCTCCCAAAACTTGCAAACTTACAATACTGATGCTGAGCCTCCGCGCCAGCTCCTCATCGCCTTTCAGCTGCTCTTCCATCTCGCTTCTCCTTTTTTCCGTCTGTCTTTTCTCCTCCTCCTCCTCTTCCGCCAACAATCTCTGTATGTATTCCTCACTGGCTTTGTTTTCTTCTTCCTTGCTGGCTTGTCGTTCAGCCTCCACCTTAAAAATAATAAAGGACATCCTTTTCTGAAATTTTTAATATACTCATATTTCACAATAATTGTAAAAAAAAAAAAAAGGAAGTGAAAACTGGCAAGAATTTATCTCCATGAAATTCAAATCTCCACAGGGAAACTTGTGTTCAGCAGTTCAAGGTCCTACCTCAGGAAGCCCACCCCAGTCAGCCCAACAAAGGTTTGGTTGAAGACTCCAACCTCGTGCCCTCCGTCCTTACCAGTTTCCACCGCAGTACGACACAGACACGTAATGCTTCCTTGGTTCACGGAAAGCCATGTGCTGACTAAGGTAGACCTAGCTGCCTCTGCTGCTGCTCTCTTTAGCAGAGCACACAGATTTACTAAGGAAAAGAGAAAGAACTCCTGAGTAGAAGGGGAGCCAAAGGAGGAATGCCCTAGACCTAGCTGCTGCTGCTTCCTTTGTTTTTTTAAAGACAGAGTCTCACTATGTAGACCTGGCTGTCCTGGAACTCACTCTGTAGACCAGGCTGACCTCGAACTCACAGAGATCCATCTGCCTCTGCCTCCTGAGTGCTGGACTAAATACATTCACTACCATGCCTGGCATTTGTTTAATTTATAAATATTATTTGTGAATAATATATGTGAATAATATATATTCACATATATTATATATGTGAATATCACATATATAATATTTGTGAATAATATATATGTGAAAACAGGATCATTGGGACTTGCTGGCTTCCAGACTAGCTGATTAGGAAAGAAAAAGCAAGTCCCAAGTTCAGGAGACATTTTGCCTAAAAGGAGTAGGTGGAGAATGACAGAGGGCACCCAACTCCCTCTCTGCACACACACTATCTTTATAACTAACAAACAGAACCTTGACTTTTGGTGGCTGTGAAGACGGTTCAGTGTGGTAAAGTGCGTGCTATGCAAGCGTAAGGAACTGAGTTTAGATTCCCAGCAGCACATAAAAGGTCAGTGTGTAGCCAGACGGCGGCACACTACTGGGAGGCAGAGGAAGGCGGATTTCTGTGAGTTCAAGGCCAGCCTGGACTATAGAGTGAGATCCAGGACAGGCACCAAAACTACACAGAGAAACCCTGTCTCGGGGGAAAAAAAAAAAAAAAAAAAAACAGTCAGTGTGTCAACATCCGTCTAAATCCCAGGTGTTCATAGGTTAGTCAGTCTAGCTGAATTGATAAGCTCCAGGTTCCATGAGATACTGAGCTTCAAAAGACAAAGTTGAGAATGATCAGGAAAGATACCAGATGTCAATTTCTGGATTCTACATGCATGGGCACACATGTATACACATAGCAAAACCCAAACATTTGACTTTAGCTGGGTGTGGTAATACACCCATGTAATTTTAGCACTTGAGAGGCTAAGGTAGGTGGACTGTTGCAAGTTCAAGGCCAGTCTGGGTTAGATCATGAGACCCTATCTCCACACCCCTCCCCCTTCTCCTAAATCAAATATGAAATCTTTTTGGAAGTCATACTGGGTGAGTAAAATGTTCCGATTCTATTAGCATTTAGGAAGCAGCTGCTGCAGCCAGGAATTTACTCCTGAACTCTGGGGTTCACTGTTTGGCAGCTTTGACTCTAAGCTCGCTGGGAAGCTCCTTTCATTCACTCCTGTCTTAGATGAATAACAACTCCATGAATAACAACTTGTCATCTGCATAGAACTGTGTTTCCTGTAAGTCAACAGCTCTTTCATTTGCTAGATCAGCCTGATTTCATTCATTAGAAAGCTAATACCCTATCAGGGCCTGTTTGCTTCTGAAGTTTCAACCTCTTTTGTGATGGCATACACAGCTGCTGTGCTCCTCTGCAGTAGATTGGTGCTGAGCTAAATATAAATACATGCCCAACTACAAATTTAGCTGGGTCACCCCCACAAATTTGGGGTTAGAAAAGCAGCCCCCAGTGATACTCTTGAAATTCAGGAGATTTCCCTGTAACAAAGAGAAGCACTGGGCTTGCTTCCACGACAGCAAGCTGTCCCCAAGCACTCACTTCAACTGGTGTGTTTTAGTTCCAGTCCTTGGCCTGTGGAGTCTTGTTATTTCTCAATTAGTCATAATTCAAACTCCTAAAGGAACACTTCCAGGACACGGGAATCAGTTTTTTTTTTTTTTTTTTTTTTTTTTTTGGTTTTTCGAGATGGTTTCTCTTTGTAGCTTTGCGTCTTTCCTGGAGCTCACTTGGTAGCCCAGGCCTGCCTCTGCCTCCGGAGTGCTGGGATTAAAGGCGTGCGCCACCACTGCCCGGCCAGTTATTTTCTTGGTGGAGGAAAAGTCAATTACTAACTCCAATGTAGCTTTCGCCTGTAATACCAGCCCTGAGGAGGCTTATGGCAGGAGGATCACCAGCTGGAGGGCAGCCTAGGCTATACAGTGAGTTCCAGGGCAGCCTGGGATACAGAGCAAGACTCTGTTTCAGAAATGTAAGTGTCCTCCTAGTAATAGTACCATACTAGTGAAGCTCAAACGCCTCACTGGAAGCCGAACCTTTGCCCACTGTGTTTCCAGTCACCCCTGTATACTTTCCTCACTAAACCCACAATCTACCACTTCTTTACATCATCCTTTTTAAGGTAAAAACTCCAAGGAAATCAAAGACATTTTTACACTTAAATGCTTAGGTATCACTAATAATAATAATAATTATTAATAACCACATAGTATTAAGGCAGCCATTGCTACACAGAAAGATCCTATCTAAAAACAAAAGCACCCCTCACTAATTATATATATGTAATAGAGGCTAGTTTATTATTATTATTGTTGTTGAATATTTAAAAAGGGACCTTGGGGTGCTGGAGAGATGGCTCAGAGGTTAAGAGCACTGGCTGCTCTTCCAGAGGTCCTGAGTTCAATTCCCAGCAACCACATGGTGGCTCACAACCATCTATAATGAGATCTGGTGCCCTCTTCTGGTGTGCAGGTATACATGCGGACAGAACACTACACATAATAATAAATCTTTAAAAACCTTGGGCCACACAGATGGCACACTGGTTAAGACTACAGGCTACTCTTCTAGAGGACCTTGGTTTGCTTCCCAGCACCCACATGGTGGTTGACTAACTATAGTTCAGAGAATCCTATGTATGCCCTCTTCTAGCCTCTAATGAATGACACTAGGCACATGAGTGATGCACAGACACACGTGCAGGCAAAACACCCAAATACATAAAATAAAAAGTAAACAAAAATGGGACCTCTAGGTGCGCTTAGGTGGCACATGTTTTTAATCCCAGTACTTGGGAAGCAGAGACAGGATCTCTGTGAGACCATGTTTTAAAACAACAACAAAACAACTTTTAAAACCAGGTGTGACATCACTATTTGAATAACCCCATCATTGTGAGATGGAGGCAGGAAGATTAGTCAAGTTCAAGGTCATCCTGGGCCACAAAAAAGTTTCAGGCCAGATTGAGTTCCATGATACTATCTTAATGGAGGGTGGGGGTAGGGCCTATAAAGTCATTAAAGTTACTAACATTTCAGTCCATGATAGTTATATAAACATGTACTATATATAAATCTGAGATTTCTAAGATTGAAAGCATAGCAAAGACATTTTCAACAAAATAAAAAAATCAAAAACTAAACTATTTCATACCTACCTTGCTTATCTCCTCTTCATATTCTCTTCTCAACTCCCCAGGTTTACTTAACAGACGAACTGGCTGGTAGTCATCAACTGTTTCACATGGGGAAGAAAATAGTATCAGGGCAGCAGAACTTTATGACTGACTTTGGCCTCCCTTTAAGACTTAATGAACACACACACATACACACACTTTCTAGACTCCATAAAAAAATAACTATAACAAGCAGGGTGGTGGTGGTGCGCGCTTTTAATGCCAGCACTAGGAAGGCAGAAGCAGGTGATCTCTGAGTTCAAGGCCAGCCTGGTCTACAGAGTGAGTTCTAGGACAGCCAGGGCTACACAGAGAAACTCTGTCTCGAAAAACCAAACCAAAACACCTGTAAAAGACAGAGCTAGGGATGTGGTTCAATAACATGTACCAGGCCCTGGGTCATAAAACCCATCAACAGAGTACAAAGAAAAAAAAAGTAACCCCAATAGTATACTGAGATTAAGAAAGAGGGAAAAATAACTTTAAAAAACTGAGACAAGTACAGGCTTCCAACTTGAGATCCTCCTGCCTCAGATTCCTGTGTTGTAATTAGAACCACCATGCCCAGCTGAGTCTTTGATTTCTCTAAGTAATGTTTTGTCGTTTTTCTGAGAGGAAACATTAGATACTGTGTTGAGCTGTGTTCCAATTCTAAACTCCGGTGCTTCAGGATAGGATCTTATTTGGAAAGAGGATCATTTTAGAGGTAATAAAGTTAAAGTATGGTCATTGAGGTGAATCTTAATTATGACTGGTAAATATGGGACAAATTTGGACACAAGGACAAACACAGATGGGAGATGGTATCAAGACATGCAGAGAGGAGGCCTGGAGAGATGGCTCAGTGGTGAAGAGCACTTGTTGCTCTTGTAAAGGACCTGGGTTTGAGTCTCAGCACCCACATGGTAGCTCATAACCATCTATAACTCCAGCTTCAAGAGAGCCAACATGGTCTTCTGGCCTCTGCAGGCACCAGGCATGCACATGGTACAGACACATATGCAGGCAAAACACCAATACACATAAAAGCTCAAAAAGCTACAAAGAGGTGAGGAAGAGCTCTGCTTCCAACTTCAAAAGTCAAGGGCCCTGGTTATATCTTGACTTCTAGCCTCTAAAACTATTAGGGAATATTCATTTTTTAAACTCATCCAGCTTGTGGTACTTTGTCTTTCTGCCTTTCTTTTTCTGGGTTGTTTTTTTTTTTTTGGGGGGGGGGGGGGGTTGAGACATTCATTCATTCACTGTGTACCCCTGGTTGTCCAGGAACTCACTCTTTAGACCAGGCTGGCCTCAAACTAAGAGATCTGCCTGAGCCGGGCGGTGGTGGCGCACGCCTTTAATCCCAGCACTTGGGAGGCAGAGGCAGGCGGATCTCTGTGAGTTCGAGGCCAGCCTGGGCTATCAAGTGAGTTCCAGGAAAGGCGCAAAGTTACACAGAGAAACCCTGTCTCGAAAAACAAAACAAAACAAAAAAAGAGAGATCTGCCTGCCTCTGACTCCCGAAAGAATGCTGGGATTAAAAGCATGTGTCACCACCCCACCCCACCCCCCACCTTGTTTTTTTCCTTATAAAGAAATATTTATTTTTGTCCATATGTGTGTATGCCTGTAAACTTTATGTGCAGCACGGGCATGCAGTTCCAATGGAGACCAGAAGAGGGCAGGACCTCAGATCCTTAGCAACCGGAGTTAGAAGGGGTTGTAGGTGCCTGGTGAGGGTGCTGGGAACTGAACCCAGATGCTCTGGAAGAAGTACTGTTAACTGATGAGCCATCTCTTAGCCCCTTGCTTTGCTTTCTCCAGACAGTCTTGCTACATAGCCTAGGCTGTCTCAAACTTGCAGCAGCCTTCCAAGTGTTGGGATTACAAATGTCTGCTGTCTGCATCCAGCTTTTATTATTTTTATTACATTTAATTACTATGGGGTGAGGGGACATGCACCATGGAGTGGAGTGGAGGCCACAGGACAACCTTCAGAAGGTGGCTCTCTTTTCTCCCATGTAGGGTTCCCTGGGATCACATTTAGTTGTCAGACTTGGCAATGAGCACCTTACCGGCCCCAATGCATCCAGATTTTTTTTCCCCAAAGACATGGTCTCACTACGTAGACCAGGTCTTCCTGGAACTTTCTGTATGCCAACCAGGATGGCCTGAACCCACAAAAACCTGCCTGCCTCTTCTTCCTTCAAGCTATGCCTAGAGACGCTTGCTACACGCCTAGTTCCACCTTAGAACTCAACTATTTCCTTGGTTTTCCTGACAGTTAACCCTTACTACTGAACTTTAATTCTTCATCAAATTTCCAAGGTTTAGCCTGGGATGTAGTCAGTGGCAGAGAGCCTTGGATATACATATATACAAGCATATGCGTGTGAACACACGCACACGCACACACACAAGCTTTTAAAAATGAAGAGCTAGGCTGGGTGGTGGTGCACACTTTTAATTCCAGCACTCAGGAGGCAGAGGCAGGCAGATCTCTGTGAGTTTGAGGCCAGCCTGGGCTACAGAGTGAGATCCAGGACAGCCAGCAAGATGACTTAGTGCCACCAAGTGTGACAACCTGAGTTGAATTCCTAAGACCTACATGGTGGAAAGAAAGAACTGACAACCAAAAGTTGTCCTCTGATCTCCACTTTGGTGTCCACACTTAGACAGTAACACAGGTAAGGTAAAGAGGAAGGATTTGAAAGGGAATTGATGAAGAGCGAGAAGAAGTGTGTGGGTTTTACACACAGACTTCTTAGAAAAAAAGATTGCTACAGGATTGAAGAACCATCCTTAGAAAATCCAAATTTCCTATTCTGCAATTTTCATTCTGTAGAAACCAATGCAGGCAAGAGTAGTAAATAGGTGTTAAGTCCTTTGCTTGAAAATTTGTTGGAGAATCAGTCTCAAAGTATCATTTCATAGTTACATTAATTCCAAGGGATACAGTTGAGAAGCCTGCCATTATGAGTCAGAATATTATATATGAGACAAACTAGCATCACGTACTTACTATATACTGTGTGGAAGGCATAACCTGAATATTTGAAAAAAAGAAAAAAGCATGCCTCGAACTCCACGTTCTAGAATTTGCCAATTTTGTTCCTGTTAGCCACCACTGCTATGACAAAATGCCTCAAACAACTTGAGAGAGGAAAGGTTCACCTTGGGCTCATACAGAGGTTTGCAGCCATGGTTTTATGCCTGTGCAAGGTAGAAACATGGTGGTGAAAAGGCTTGCTGACCTCAACAGCAGCCAAGAAGCAAAGAAACCCAACAGGGACCAGGAACAATCCACACCTCTCAAAGCCATTCCCCAGTGACCAGTGTATTTTCTCCGAACAGCCCATTTGGTATGAATTCATCAGTGGACTGACCCAATTGATGAAGTCAGTACTCCCCTGCTACAACCATCTCAGCAAGGACAGCTGGAACAAAGTCTTCATCCCACATTAAACTTGAACAATTCCTTTTAACGGGTGAACAGTATATTCTGTTGCAGATATATATACATTTAGTTCATCCACTCATTGAGGACACTTGGGCACGTCTACTTTTTTGTTTTTATATGTTTTACAAGTTTGTACTAATACGTTCTCATATTATAAAGGCAATGAAGAGGAAAACCCTTCCTTTTCCTATTTGAGTCATCTGAAAACAGAACTATATAGTTAAAAAAACCCCTCTTTCCCTTGGGGTCCCACAAGAGACACAGCTCCCTTCCCTTAAAACTCCTTTTGTCTAGGGATTCTTGCTGACCCTCTATGATTTTTTCCCCCCAGGGCTTCTTTTCCACAAGTCATCCAAATGAGTATAAAGCAGTGGTATTGCCTCTATCTCTGTGGTCTTGATTTGTACTTCCCAAATGACTAAGCGATATGGACCATTACTCCATTAATGACATTCAGGTGTCTTACTGGTAAGCTAAACACCTAAATATCATGAATGGAGTAATATCTAAATTCTTTACCCACCCCTTTCTTTTCTTTGAGACAACATCACTATAACTCAGGCTGTCCCAGAACCTATTACATAGCTCAGGCTTACCTTGAATTGAGCCTCTTGAATGCTAGGACTATAGAAATGAACCACTTTACCTGACCACTTTGCCCACTTTTAATTGGATTCTTTTAAGCTTTTTGAGACAGAATCTCACTAGTCCTGGCTAGACTGGGACTCTTTGATGGAGATTCCTGATGAGTTATTTTTGTAACAGGGTCTCACAACACAGCCCTGCCTGGCCTAGAATTTACAGTGACCCTCCTGCTTATATTTGGGTATTATCTTACTTTCTATGATTTGCAAATATTTTCTTCTATTTTGTGAGATGTCTTTTGCTCTCTTGATAGCTTTGCTATTTTTATTTATCAAATGGACTTTTTTTAAAGAATAACAAATTTCTGAAAGTTGGAGAGATGGCTCAGTAGTTAAGAATGCTGACTGTGCCAGGCGGTGGTGGCGCACGCCTTTAATCCCAGCACTCGGGAGGCAGAAGCAGGTGGATCTCTGTGAGTTCAAGGCCAGCCTGGTCTCCAAAGCAAGTTCCAGGAAAGGCACAAAGCTACACAGAGAAACCCTGTCTCGATAAACCAAAAAAAAAACAAAAACAAAAAAAAAAACCAAAACAAAAAAGAATGCTTACTGCTCTTCCAGAGGACCTGGATCTTTGGTTGGTTCTTAGTACCCATGTGGCAGCTTACAACTATCTGTAATTCCAGTTCTGGGGGATCTGATGCCTCTTTTGACCTCAAAGGGCTTCTGCATGCATACACATGCATACACACACACACACACACACAATTAGATACATATTTAAAAGATAAGAAATCTCAGCTGGGCGGTGCTGGCTCACATCTATCTATCTATCTCTCTCTCTCTCTCTCTCTCTCTCTCTCTCTCTCTTTTGGTTTTTTGAGACAGGGTTTCTCTGTGTAGCTCTGCGCCTTTCCTGGAACTCGCTCTGTGGACCAGGCTGGCCTCGAACTCACAGAGATCCGTCTGCCTCTGCCTCCCAAGTGCTGGGATTAAAGGCGTGTGCCACCACAACCCGGCTCACACCTTTAATCCTAAGGCTCAGAAGGCAGGTGGATCTCTAAATTCAAGGCCAGCCTGGTCTACAGAGTGAGTTCCTGGATAGCCCAGGGCTACCCAGACAAGCCTGTCTTGAAAAAAAAAAAAAAAAACAAACAAAAAAGAAACCTCAAGTTTTCCCTTCCTAAGCATCTGCAATTGCTTAATTCTGCCACCTCCAAGGATAAAGAGTTTTTCTTAAGAATGTTAATAGGGATATTCTAAGCCAGGGGCTACTCTGACCAAGTCTGGCCCTTATCTTTTCTTTTCTTCTAAAGAAATTTTATGGAAACACAGGCACTACCTTCATTTATGAAGGGCAATGTAAATTAATGTAATGTCTATGGTGCTTTTGTTTTTACAGCAGCAGACCTATCTATCTTCAACAGACTATACAGTCCTTAAAACACTATTCTGGGGGTTGGGGATTTAGCGCAGTGGTAGAGCGCTTGCCTAGCAAGTGCAAGGCCCTGGGTTCGGTCCTCAGCTCTGACAAAAAAAAAAAAAAAAGAAAAAGAAAAAGACTATTCTGACCTTTACAGAAAAGGTATGTCAGCCCTCATTAATACTACATAATAAAGGATGGCTTCCAGCCAGGTGTGCTCCTGCACACCTGCAAGTCCAGAATTTCTAAGGATAAGGCTACCCCCAGGCTACCTAATGAAACCTTATCTCAAAACAAAACTAGGGGCCCAAGACATGGGTCAGTGGGTGTGGGGTGAGTACAAATGTGAGCAGTGACTGCCACACATGCGTGGAGGCAGAGGACAATTTTCAAAGTCAGTTCTGTCTCTCCATCCTAGGTTCCAGGGACTGAACTCAGGTCGCAAGACTTGTGTGGCAAATACTTGAACCTGCTGTCTCAGTTACTGTTCTAATGTTGTGAAGAGACACCAGGACCAGGGCAACTCTAAGAGAAGCCATTTCATTTGGGGCTTGCTTAGGGTTTAAGGGGCTTATTTGATCCATTCACATCATGGGAAGGAGTGAGGCCGCAGGCAAGCAGGTATGATGCTGGGAAAGCAACTGAGTAAGTACTACATCCTGATTTGCAGGCAGCAAGGAGAAAGCAAGATGCTGGACCAGTCACAGGCTTTAGAAACCTCAAAGCTCCTTATGAGCCCTCCAAACAGGGACACACCCAATCCTGCCAAATAGTTCATCAACTGGGGACCAAGCAAGCAAATAGGAGCCCAAGGGTTTCTTCCTATAGCCTTGGCTATCTTGGAACCAGCTTTGTAGACCAGGCTGGTCTTGAACTCAAGAGATCCACCTGCCTCTGCCTC
>CABHPQ010141746.1:0-48327 GCA_902168405.1 Peromyscus aztecus | reverse complement strand
GATGGTAGGTTACCACGATAGTGCAAATTCTTAGAGTCCTGAGCTCAAATGTGGATGATGTCAGTTCTTTGGGGATAGAAGGTACAATTATCATTAAAGCATGTCAAGAATGCAAATACTTCTGAAGTTTTGCATTTACATCTAGTATTAGAAATCTTGAACCAATTTATCAATAACAAATATGGGCAACTAGTCTATGACCTAAACCAGGATAAACTATTCTTCTGTATTTCTATAAACTGTTAAGACTGATAATATATTTTATGAGTTGAAATATTTACTTTTTCTGTACATAGAAATATTTAGATGAAGTTCTTCAAGTGAACAAAGTTCTCATAATAGTGAACAGAATCTGAAAAATCAGTTTTTCTGACAATCTGCATAGGACCTAATTTAACTCTGCAGTTACGGAGAACAAAGCACATAAACAAGGAAACTGTGAGGAAATTTTCATTTCTAGAAAAACAGCAAAGACACTACACAAAAAGAACTGCACTGACTGACAGATATTCACAAACTCCTAACAAAAGTCGACAGTTTCCTGCCAACGAAACATGCCAGGGGCCTCAGGATGTGGGTAAGACAAACGTGTTCCTGTGGTAACCATTTCCCAAACAACAAAAATAGTTAAAAACACAGAGTCTTGCTCCGCTGTGGCCTACCTGGTCTCCTGACTTGTGAGAGAAGGTACAGAGTGGACTAAACTGTTCCCACAGATAACTGAGGGACAAACTGAATTACAAATCAGCAAAAGCTGACAGATAATTCTGCTTTAATTGGACAGCAATGGTTTTCGTTTGTTTGTTTGTTATGCTTTGTCTTGTTTTGTTTTTCGAGACAGGGTTTCTCTGTGTAGCTTTGGAGCCTAGCCTGGATCTCACTCTGTAAACTAGACTGGCCTTGAACTCATAGAGATCTGCCTGCCTCTGCCTCCCGAGTGCTGGGATTAAAGGCATGTGCCACCACCGCCTGGCAACAATAACTTCTTAACCTATAATGGCAAGAAATACCTTAAACATAGTTTGACATTTATCAAAAAACATCTTTTCTCCTGTGACATTATCTTTTGGGTTGGCATACTGAAGGTGCACATACTATTCCACAGCCACATAAAATAAAATCTATATGTAGTTCTTAAGTTTCTACTCAATCCAAAATAAATAATAATCCTATCAAGGATATAAACATTGTCATTCAATTAAAATAAAGATTACACTTCCTTTCCCACAGTCTGATATTTTTTCCTTAACTTTTTACACAGTTTTAACTTCCTTTAAGATCTACACATCCATGCAATTTTGTCCATTTCCCTGGTTATTGTCATGAATTCATCTTATGCATTCATCTTCATAGTAAATGTTTATTAACTATTCACTGATTATCACTGAATGATTAGGGCTAATCCCCTGTTACTCATTTCCTGTTTTCATATTGTATTTGCTAACCTTCTAGAAGTCCGTGATACTCTAACATAATCATTCTCATTCTTCATTCCACGGCTATACATTTCCCCAGAACCTGAGTTCGAGAGCCACCACTTGTGTATCTTTACTACTAAGGGTGAGATGATATGAGACAGGGAGAGTTGGGTAGCAAAATGAACTAGTGTTTCTTACTTAAATCTAATACACAGTGCATTTAACATTCATCATCTTAAATGAGCTTCATAAGAACAAAGTAAGATAGGTACATTATTATTTCATAAATTGAGGCACCACCAAAAGTCTTCAGTGCTTAGGGATTAGACACCCGAGGTCTACAGTTAGCAGTGGACGATGCCCACTGTTTAATCCCAAAGATTTCTAGCAGCTTTCTAACAGGCAAGTGTGGTATTTCCATGTCCTTAAAATATTAATGATTTCTTTGAACTCCTCTCTTAACTCAATACAAAATATATCATAAATAGTTATAAACCAACTATAGTATGCCTATACCAATTTATCACAGTGACTTCATAAATATGTATAATTTAAATGTGAAATGATATTGAACTGAAATATATATGTTAAATGTATAATTTGTATCCAATACTCTTGTTATTTGCATAAACTATTGTATGGATTTATGCCACTCTAAATCATAACCACCTTCTTTTCCATTTTGCCTGAAAAGCAATATATTACTGAGAAAAGTTACTTTGGAAATCACCTTTTAACAACGGTTTTTGAAATAAAGATAGAAAGCTCATAAAAGAAAAATTATAGCATGGTATCCTTCTGACATCTGTTTGCTCAGTGTATTACAGTTAATTATTTTTAGACTGCTCCAATATTACTGTGAACATCAGATAATAATGATGAATATTTTAAGCAGGTAAAACTTAGTTATATATATGAATTAATACAAGAGAAAATGCAAATGTAACATGCCTATTTTCATTAATAGGAATTAAGTAAAATACACAAATTAGCATTAAGGAAAGTAATTTATTGTGTTTCATTTACTGAAATTATTCCATGTTAGTATGTACCTTATAGTCTTCATAATCATTTCTATCAAGCAAGTTCCTTTTCTCCAGCTCTATAAAATATTCCCCGGTGATCTCTGCAGCCCCATGTTTAAGAGAAGCCTGTTCATAGATGGGATTTCCGCTAAAAAACAGTTCTTTCCAATCATGCATTATCTTATGTGGAATAAGACTACTGGGACAAAAAGAAAAAAAGGAAAGGATTATGAATAGTTTAGTGAAATGTACACCTTAATCACTGTTCTTTTTTATAGTTATATAAATGATTCCCCTTCATTTGACTTAAACAGAAATGATTAATTCAAACAATTTTAAAGGTTATCACATGTACAATGTCAGAATTACCAACATATATTAGACTTTTTTGTTATGATGATATGTACATAAATAAATTGTTATCTTAAGGGAGCCTTGGTATGCATTTATTCTAGTCATTTCTAACAGAAGTAGAATGTTAGATCATTTAAATTATGTCCTAAGATTGCAGTCATTTGATGCCAAAGCTGGGAATTAAAAAGCCTAAGTTTTTGGATCACCCTCATTGCTTTAGATAAACTGTTGTTTTGCATGACAGACAATAAGAAAGGTTTGAAGAGCCAGTGACACCAAGCAACGTTTAAGTTCCAGACATTTCACAAGATAAAAGAGCAAATGCAATCCATAGTCTTTGATAGCAAGCTCGGGGAAGAAGGGTAAAAGTAATGATGTAAACAAGAGATTCAGCTGAGAGCTATACAATGGGAGACTGTAACAGTGTGGCCTGACCAGATTTGTTGGTTTGAAAAATGCCTCTTTGAACAAATGTCTGCTAAGCTGAGGCCTAAAGAATGTATCAGAGGAAACCAGGACAGAGTGACCGGAAAACATCTCTGAGAGGAACAAAATGTGTGAAAGGAAGAGGTTGGCATGACTCTAAGAATGTCTTTTTAAAAAAACGGTTCATCTAGAATTTGAAATCACAACAAAAAAAGTTGTATTTGCAACATGGATGGACCTTGAAGAAATGCTAAGTGAATAAATAACCCTGATACAAAAGGACAGATATTCTGTGCTTCCATGAATACAGCATGCCTAGAAAAGATGTGTTTGAGGACATAAATTAAAATAGAGACCATCAAGAGCTGGAAGGGGCAGTGCAGAGATCTGTTATTCAATGGGTACAGATCTAAAAATCTTTCTTGCTTAAAGGGTTATGTATATGGCCAGGGGTCTTGAACGCTCTCATCGTACTTGGGCATCGATTCTCTTTTCTTACTCCATCACTTGCCAGAGTGGAAAGCTAAAATTACCCGTGTTCCTTCTTGCAGTATTTAATATTCCTTTTTAGTGGTGATTTCAATATGACATTTGTGGAGGTGGTCTGGCTTTGTAATTGCAATCCAGTAAATTACTCCACATATTTCACTCACAAAAAGAAATGAGAAAAAAAAAAGCCAGCTATCTGGCCTTTACTGTAATGTTTCTCACACAGACGGATGCAGGTTTCTCACACAGAAGGATGCAGGTTTTCTCACACAGAAGGATGCCATGACAGCCACAGCTACAAAGGCTGCTAAAGCAGAAGTGCTTTTGAAAGCAGCCTCTCTAGTCTTCACGAATATTGACAACCTTGCTCCTTGGGACTCCGACCTCACACTCCCCCAACCCGATGTGCTGAGGTTCCAGGGGAAGAAGAAAAACACTTGCAGTGGCTTCTGGCCTGAATGTCACCCTTTCTTCTTAATTGTAATTCTTCTTTTATAAAAATAATATTCCATTAATCCTCAGAGAATTTTATGCACTGTATTGATCATGTTCACACCCCAGTTCTCCCATATCTGCTCCCCTTCCCCTCTAGTTCATGTCCTTTTAAAATTTTTTAACGTTTTAAATTGAAATTGAATTGCATCACTTCCCCCAGCCCTTCCCTCCCCTCTAGCCCTTCCCAGTTGTCCTCTCTCAAACCCCTCCCAGACCCCATCACTCTCAGGTTGATAGCCTCTTTTTTATTATATTTCTACTACAATCACTTTGCTAGACCAGCATTCTACCTCTTATCTACCAGCCCTCATCAAAGAGGCTACTCTTTATAGCAAATGGAGGCCACCACAGAAAACTACACTAAAGGCAATACCAAGATTAAAAGATTTGGGGATCCTGAGTTCAACACATACATCTTCACCACAGCTTCTGCATCTATGCCTCAGGGAATGTCACAGAAGAGGGGGCAGACATATTGTAATGGCCAGGGTATCTGGAAATGTGCTATGAAACAGTCTCTCCTAGAAATGGCTGCATAAACAAGACCTGAACAATAATAATATCAGCATTATGCTAACATGGGTGGGACAAATGTTTGTGGGAAACCATCCCTAGGCACAGAACTATACGTAATTAACTCTAATTCTTTTTCTTTCTTTCTTTCTTTCTTTTTTAGTTTTTCGAGACAGGGTTTCTCTGTGTAGTTTCGGTGCCTGTCGTGGATCTCGCTCTGTAGACCAGGCTGGCCTTGAACTCACAGAGATCTGCCTGGCTCTGCCTCCCAAGTGCTGGGATTAAAGGTGTGTGCCACCACCGCCCAGCATTTTTTCTTCTGCTTTTATTTTTTTTTCCTAATTCTTAAGATTAACTGGGATTTCAGAGCTGCTCAGTGGTTCAGAAAACATGCTGTTCTTCTAGAGTATCTGAGTTCAGTTCCCAGCATCCGTACCAGGCAACTAACAACTGTCTATAACTCTAGCTCCAAGGGATCTGATACCCTCTTCCATGTTCTGTGGTAACGATCATACTCATATATTCGTACATAAATAAAAATGTTAAAAATTATTCATTAAAAATGTATGTGTACATTTGGACTAGCTATTCCATTTTCTAAAATGATCCAAATTCTATCAGCTTAGCTCATATAAGTAAAATTTTGCTTTGTTTTTATAATCATGATTTGGCATTGATATAGTTTAGACACAGAACACTTGAAAAACCTCAGAATTACTAATGTGACATTTCTATAGCCTTATTCTCTTCTCTCCCAACAACGCTTTCTTTGGAGACAGTTCCAGTTTCTGTAATTCTCTAACTTTAAAAGTGCTATATAACTAGGCTTGAGAAATGGATCAAGCAGTAAAATTCTTGCCTTGTAAGCAAGAAGACACAAATTCAAACCCCAGAACGAACACAAAAAAAGCCTGGTGTGATATTACACTGTTGCACTCTTAGCATTGAGAATGCAGAAATAGGTAGATCCCTGGCTTGATGGGCAGCCAGACTAGCCTACCTGCTGAGCTCCATAATCAGTGAGAGATTCTTAAAAAATGTGGTGGGAGCGAGAGATTTCCCAAAGCCTGATAACTTGAGCTCAATCTCCAGCAACCATTACAGAAGGAGAGAATTAACTTCTGCAAGTTGTCCCCTGGCCTTCTCCCAACCTGACACACCCACACTCAGTCACCTGAATACACACACACACACACACACACACACACACACACACACACACACACACTCAAGATCTAATGTGTGAGCATGGTGGTACATGCTATAATCCCCACACTCAAAAGGCTGAGGCAGGGTGTTTTTGAATTGCTGGCTAAGACCCAGGCTATACAGCTATAAATGGAATCATATCGTTCATAAGCTTTAGGGATTGGCTTTTCACTTAGCATAATATCTGGGGATTCAATCAGGGTGTGTCAGGTACAAATTATTTATTCTTTTTATTGCTCAGTATATGTCATGGTATGGACATACCACAATTTAACATCACTTGCTGAAAGACACATGGGTCACTATTAGTATTAAGCTATTATTATATGGAATTTATAAGCATATGTTCATAGGCTTTTGGGTCAATATGTATCTGAAGCTCTTAAGTAAAAGTATCCACATGGAAGTTGTATGTTCAGCTTTTTAGAAAACTGCCAAACTATTTTCCAGAAGGGCTTTACCATTTTTACACTCACTAATGACGAATGAGTGACTTTCTACATATCAGTGTGGTCAGCAGTTGGTGTCATTCTCCTTCATTTTAGACATTCTGATAAGTGTGTGTGATGGTCTCTCACTGTGATCTCAGTTTAAATTCCTCTAATGTTGAAATTTCTGTATGTGTTGTTCAGTAATACGCTACTTTCTTTCTTCGATGAATTTTCTAGGTTGGATTGATTTTGTTTTGCTTTCTGGTGAACTTTTTGTGTATTTCTTTCTGTTTCTTAAAATTACATACCCTTTGTTAATTTCATATATGAATACAGTGTATTCATACCCAACTCACCCCATTCTCAAACTCCTGCTGGATCTATGCCCTCATGTCATCCTCCTCCCAAGTTCATTTCTTCTTCTTCCCCCTCCTCTTTCTCTCTTCCTCTCTTTTCTTCTTCACAATGCACTGAGAGTATAATTAGTGCTGTCTGTATGCACATGGATAAATGGTCAGCAGTTGGAGCATGGACAACCTATGTATGGCCCACACTACTGAAGCAAACAGTGATGCCTTGCCACTGACTGAGGAGCCTTGGGCAGGTGACAGCTTTGGGGGGCAGGGAAGTCAGTTGTTTTTCTTCTGCAACTTTAGAGAATGTACATGCCAGCTATCATTCCTCTGTTCAAATTGTGTTCTGCAAATACTCGATCCAACCCTATGTTTTACTGTCTTTTTCAAAGCAGCTTTTTAATTTTATAAAAGTCCATTTATTGACTTCTATCTTTTGCACAGCAAAAGGTTTTCCATTGTAATGAAGTAGAGTCTGTCAAGTTTCTCTTACAAATCATGGTTTTGGTATCATATCTAAGGCTATTTACAGGACAACAAAACACTTCTCTCATGTGAAAAATTTTATACCCTATTTTACATTTCTACTGAGGACTCACTTTCATTGAATCTTTATATGTTATGTGAAAAGTATATAACAGGTCAATTAAAATTTTTATTTTTGTGTCTGTGAATATCAGTTGTACCAGTATTATTTCCTAACAAGGCTGTCTTTCTTTCATCAAATTATTTTAGAATCTTACCCCAATCAGGTAGGTCATTTGTGGTGTTCTGTATTTGGACTTCTCTATTCTGATCGGCTGATCTGTGTGTTGGCCCTTCTACCAACAGAGCATACTCTTCATTATCTCATGAATAACAGAACCGGGGAATTCATCCCTTCCAATACATTCTTCCTTTTTAGTTACTTTATTTTTCATATGAATGTAATAATAGTCTCATCTGTATTTACAAAATAAAGGGGTAATAGTAACTTCATTAAATGAATTGGAATTTGATCGTTTTTCTTCTCTGGAAGGCATGTGTATAATTGTTTTGGAAATGAAGTCTAGCTATTAATTGTCCAAATGTCTGGGAGACATCTTTAATAACATCTGGGACTGAAGTTTCTTTTTGAAGACTTTTAAAGTTACAAATTTAATTTCCTTAAGGGTTATAAGCCTATACAAATTCAGCTAGTTACGGAGCCTGCCCAATTTCATGGAGGTGCTTTGCAGCGTCTGTGTTTTCTGAGAAATCAGCTCATCTCTTCTGTTAGCACAGGCAAGTGTGCTCAGTGATTCACACTCCTCTTTCCAATCCTTCTGGGGTCTCATGGCTCTGAGGTAAAACCTGCTTTGTTCCTGATACTCATAGATGGTGCCATCTCTCTTTCTGCTCCTTGTTTTTTCCCTTCCTTTTCACTTTGAGTTCATTTCTCCCTCCCTAGTTTAGGTTCCTGAGGTGGCAGCGTCAATGATGTAAAACTTAACATCTTTTTTACAGAATAGTTTCCGTTGCAAATTTCTTCCAGCATTGTCCTTGCTGGGTCTCAAAAGATTTCCTGTGCTGTATTTTCAATTCTTCTCATCCAATATACTTTTATATTTCCCTTAAGAGTTACTATTAGGTCTGAGGATTATTTATTTAGAAATGTGTTTTTAATTTTGTACTTGGAGTTTCTCCTCTCGTTTTTTTTATTTATTTTTTAAAGTTTCTCTTTCATTTTACATACCAATCCCAGTTCTCCCTCCCTCCCCTTCTCCTGTCTCCCTCACCTCTCCCCATCCCACCACCATTCGCTCCTCAGAGAGGGTAAAGCCTCCCTTGGGGAGTCAACAAAGTCTGGCATACTAAGCTGAGGCAGGACCAAGGCCCTTTTCCCTGTGTCAAGGCTGAGTAAGGTATCCTACCGTAGGGAATGTGTTCCAAAAAGCCATTTCATGCACCTGGAATAAGTTCTGGTACCACTACCACTGGCTCCCCAAACAGATCTAGCCACATAATGGAGAGGCTTCTGTAAGGCAAAGGATACAGTCAATAAGACCAAATGGCAGCCTACAGAATGGGAAAAGATCTTCACCAACCCCACATGTCACAGAGAGCTGATCTTCAAAATATATAAAGAACTTAAGAAACTAGACCTCAAAAGATCAAATAATCCAATTAGAAAATGGGGCACAGATAAAAATAGAGAAATCTCAACAGAAGAATCTCAAATTGGTCATCAGGGAAGTGTAAATCAAAATGACACTGAGATACCATCTTACACCTGTCAGAATGGCTAAGATCAAAAACACAGATGACAGTTTATGTTGGAGAGGATGTCCAGTAAGGGGAACACTCCTCCACTGTTGGTGGGAATGCAAACTTGTATAGCCACCCTGGAAATCAGTATGGCAGTTTATCAGAAAATTGGGAATCAACCTATTTCAAGACCCAGCAATAACACTCTTGGGCATATACCCAAAAGATGCTCAATCATACCACAAAGACTTTCTCAGCCATGTTCATAGCAGCATTATTTGCAATAGGCAGAATCTGAAAACAATTTAGATGCCTCTCAACCAAAGAATGGATAAGGAAAATGTGGTACATTTACACAATGAAGTATTACTCATCAGTGAAAAACAATAACGTCATGAAATTTGTAGGCGATTGGATGGAACTAGAAAGAATCATTCTGAGGAAATCCAGACACAGAAAGACAAACATGGAATGTACTCACTCTTAAATGGATATTAGATGCAAAGAAAAGGATAACCAGGCTACAATCCACAACCCCAGAGAAGCTGGGTAAAAAGAGAATCTCCTCTCATTTTTTTATTCTTTGATAATTTCATACAAAGAGTTCTGACCACATTCACTTCCATCCATAATACCTCCCTACCTACTCATCTTTTGTTTCTTATTTTTACCAATTAAGTCCAATTTGTGCTGTCTATATATTCACTGATGTGTGGCCTTCTGCTGAAGCATGGCTGAACTACATTGATTTCTCTTTTGATTCCACTCCTCAAAAATTACATTCCAAGTTTTAAGTGTTTTCAGTTTGTTGAGGTTTATTCTATGCTATCAATTCTCAATCTGTGAGTTGCGACCCCTTTTGGAGTCACATATCAGATATCCTGCATATCAGATACTAACTTGATTCATAACAACAAATTTATAGTTAAGTATCAATGAAATAACTTTATGGTTGTGTGTCACTACAACACGAGGAACTGTATCAAAAGGTCACAGTATTAGGAAGGTTTAAAACCACTATATCTATGCTCAGGAATATTGAATTAGTCAAAGTTCTCTAGAGGAAAATAACTGATAGAATGAATATCTGTCTATCCTATCCTATCCTATCTATCTATCTATCTATCTATCTATCTATCTATCTATCTATCTATCTGTCTGTCTTATTAGAGTGGATTACAGTCCTTACAGTCCAGCTAGTATAAGAATGGCTATCAATGAAAAGTCCAAGAATAGAGTAGTTGTTCAGTCAACAAGGCTGGTTGTCTCATCCAATATTCAGTATATGCCCAAATCATAAAGTAGCCTCTACTGTCAGTGAAGGAATGAACTTGCCAGCAAGAGTAAGGGCAAGCAGACAGAGAGAGTTTCCTTCTCCCATGTCCTTTATATAAGCTGTCATTAGAAGGTGGGGCCCAGATTAGAGGTGGACCTTCCCACCTCAAAAGATCTGGATTAAAAGTAGGTCTTTGCACCTCAAATGATTTAATTAAGAAAAAAAAAAAAACCCTCACAGATGTACCTAGCAACAGGGGTTTTACTTGATTCCAGATGTAGTCAAGTTGACAACCAAGAATAGTCATCACACACACACACACACACACACACACACACACACACACACACACACACACACACATTATATCTGTACATACAGTTTCTGTAGGGTTTGACTGTAATCAATATTATCCTGTTACTGGATGAAGTGTGTTATGACAGTTATTAGAGCTCATTGGTTGGCAGTGCTGGTTTCTACTACAGCATTACTGAGTTTCTGAGAAATTTCTGTAAGTTATTGAGGTCTCTATCTATGGTTAAAGGTCTTTACATCTGTTTTTTTTTTTATCAGAGTTTCTTCCTATTTTGAAGTTAGAGGAAACATGACAAAGATGCTGTGACTTTTCGTTGCATAGACCCCTTTACAATATGTGATGTTCTTCTCTGTTTCTGGTGATTTTCTTTGTTCTAATGTCTATTGTGTCTGATATCAATATAAAACCCCTTGTTTTATTTTGATTAATATATACAACATATATTACATATATATGTAACTTATAATATATATATATATATTTATATGTAACACCCCTAATCTGCCTATGTCATTTTATTTGAAAATAATTTCTTTGAGATGTCATAAACTTTGGTTACATTTTTTGATCTCCTAATCACTGCCTTTAGATTACTATATTTAGAGATGAAATTACTATATGAAGGTGAAGTCTACTAATTTCATGGAGTTTTCATTCTTTCTTTCTGTTTATTTCCCTATTTACTATGGATTAAATGATTATTTCTTCAAATCTGTTTTAATCTATCTGTAACATAGCCTGTACAGGTTACTTAGCATATGTGATACACATGATTGTGTGCAAATACAATTTATACATCTACTAGCATCATTTTATCACTGACAAAAAACAAAGAAACATGGCCTCCTTTGCCTCTTTAAATTCATCAGATTGTAATGAAAAGTTTCTGCTGTGCACATTAAGAAGTGCATTGCACAGTGTGTGCATTGCACAGCGTCATACTTTCACCTCACTTGATCTGCCTTCTCAGGAGGAGAAGGGAACCTCTTCTCACTCATCCTGTTGTTCATGGTGTTCTTTCTCTGCTTTGCCTATTTCAAGTTTTGTTTTATAAAGGAACTTCTTTCCTGGTAAGAAAACATCTTTTAGGTACCCGCTGAAGGTTAGACATGCCAGCAGCAAATGTTCTCAGTAACCATCACCTAACAATGTCAAATTTCCCCTTCATTCATGATAGGTTTCTTTAAAACGTTAAAAAATTTTTATTTTATTTGTTTGAGTGTTTTGCCTGCGTGGATGTTTGTGCAGCACATGTATGCCTGGTTCCTGCAGAGGTCAGAAAAAGACATTGAATTCCTTGGAACTGGGGTAATGGATAGTGTGACCCACCCTGTGGATGCTGGAGATTAGACCTGGGTCCTCTGCAAAAGCAACAAATGCTCTCACATTCTGAGCCATCTTTCCAGGCCCTGGAGTATAATACTCTGGGCTGAGAATTCTTTGCTCTGTCACTTGAAACTGTGTCACTTCTGGTTTCTAGGAAGAAGTGATCTGTCATTCAAAATACTTTTCTCTATGGGCATTTCCTTGGGGGGCCATGGTGCCTTCTTTTCCAAGTTTTCACAAATTTAGTTATGATATGCTTCTATATGAACTTAGTTGGATTTATCTTATTTGGAGTTTGCTTGACTTTTTGAATCTATACACTGATGTCTCTTGGCAAGTTCAAGAAATTTTTTGATACTATTTTTGAGCACTCTAGCCCCATTTAATTTCTACTCCAGGACTGAAATAATAGGTGTGATACTCTGTGTCTTGAGTTATCTCCATAGCCTATGGACTGGGAGCTTGGTCGTCTAACTGGCACTATTAGCAAGGAATGGAACTTTCAGGTGGTAAGATTAAACAACCATGAGCTACAACGTCTGAAGCTATGGCTTACAAATAAAGATTTCATCTTTTTAAGATGTTTCATCTCGGCATTTTTAGCAGTGATGGAAGACGAACATGACACTGGTGACCAGTCCCTGCATGGGACCCTGTTTAATTTTTCAACCTGCTGTTTCTGTTATTCGCGTTGGACCCGTTTCTATTAGTCTGTTTTCTGGTCATTGCATCTTTTCTCTGTCCATTTCATTCTGCTGATGTGCCCAACCACTGAGCTCTTATTTCGGGTGCTGTACTTTTCCATTATAAAATTTCCATTTAATACTAATTTTTATTGCAACTCTGTTCTGTGACTACACTTTTCCATTTGTTTCAAGCAGTTCATAATTGCTCACTGAAACACTTTGCCATGGCTGCTTAAAATTCTTAATTAGATAATTTGAAGACCTCTGTCATCTGAGTGTTGACATCTGTACTCATTTCCTAGGGCTGTTAGAACAATCTACCACAAACTGGGTGGAAAAAAGAAGAGTAATTGGTTGTCTCACACAGCACTGAAAGCTTGGATTTTTAACTTGAGATGTCAGCAAGCCCAGGTCACCTCTAAAAACCATGGTGAATCCTTTGTTGCCTTTCTTATTTTTTGATGACATGCTGGACATATTTGGCTTTTCTTGGCTTGCAGCTCAATAACTCATTGACTTCATCATAACAGGGCGCCTTTGTTGTGTATTTTTTCTCTTTCTTACAATGATACCAATACCAGTTATGTTGGATTAACCAACATCTCATCATAACCAATCATATCTGGAATGTTCCTGATTCCAAACAGGGTCACATTTAAAATTTTATGGAAGAAGCAGTTCAGTATATAACAGCATTATATATTGTCTTTTTACTTCCAGTCTGAGCTCTTTCTGGTTCTTGACAAAATGGACAACACAACTTTTTTTTTTTTTTTGTCATAGTTTAGAATACTTTGCATCTCAATTTTGGTTGCTTTTTCTGACAATTTTCTGGTGAAGGAAAATGGAAATATTGTCTTGTTAATGGCAAGTGTGGGTAAAAATCCCTAAGTGCCTTCCTTGACACACAAGAAAAGGAGACCATGGCAATTCTTGGGAGGAGGTAGACATTTTGCTTTCACGGCGTCTCCATGGTTTCTACTGTAGAGACCTTTGTATCTCTGTGGAATGTTTCTTTGGCCATCTCAGACACATGCCACTGAGACTGCACGGGTTTTCTGCCATGCTCAGGTGGAAAGAGAAACCCATGCCTCCTGCCTGACCTTCCTGCCACCATCCTGATATATAGGTAGTATCCCTTTTTACATTGCAAGGGTCCATGAGGATTCCTATTCTTGTTGGCATGAGTAGAGGTGAGATTACATTTTTGCTCACAAAATCTGGAAATCTGGATAAAAAAAAACAGTTGTTATCTGAAAATTTTAATTTTGATAGCTTATTTTTCATTGAAAATAAAACATAACACGTGCCATTAATATGCCTGAAACAAAACAATTCAGGTTTTATATAGGACATTTGAAGCAAAAAGAAAATACACAGAGGCCATTACTTCACAATTTGTTAGACTTTATGTTTTCCTTTTCTATGTGTGATTTATAACTAGAGGTTTAAATGTATTTAGTGGGAGGAATAGGGATAAGTGTATTTATTCTCCTTTCCCCAAACAGAATCAGATTTGCCTTTGTGTCTTTAAATGATGGGCCTGTATTTGCTTAGAGATATCCATGTCTAATTATGTATTTTTTCACTTTCGACTTATTTCATTTTTTAACATAAAAATATTTTAGTTTTTTCAATATAATCTATTTTTAGCTATTGTACTATTTGGTGTCACTCTTTTCCTATTTATTTCATTCATCACTTCTGCATATTTTTGTTCTTAAAGTTTTGGAACATTGAATTTATATTAATGTATAATATAATATATTAGAATAATATGTTATATATTATAATATCATATATAATTATTCATAGTAAAATTATAACATAGCAACATAAAAGTATTATATTAAAACTTTACTGTTTAACTCCTTCATTTTTTAGTGTAATTTGAGTTCTGTTTATAGAGTTGTAATGTAATTATAACTTCAAAATGATGTCATTACACGATTATGTTTAATAAGCAGCTTTAGAAAGCAGACAAGCAGATAAAACCCTCTTTACGTATAGGAGAGATGGGATATTTTTCATCTTCTCTCTGCTGATTCCATGAGCCATTGGCTCCTGTTCCTTTCATTATGAGGTCATAAGAAGATCTCAACCTGTGAACTGTAATTGTATGCCAGCTAATGGACTGCAGGACCCTTATGCTGTGGAATCACTCTCCCTGAGATTCAACTTTTTTTCTGCTTCAGCTTCTAGCAAGGCATCATAAATAACAGGCCTATGAGTCTAACTATCACATTTGCCTGAAAGTCTTCACTGAGGATTATCTTCACTAGATTCAGTACACAAAGAACATACTTTTGTCAAGGTAACTTGAGAAAACTCTCTGACTGTCATGGCAAGCTTCCTATTGTACAGACCTAAAATAGAAATGGAAATCACACAGCAGATTATGTCTCTCTGTTTTCTTTAGAACTAGGAAGGGAAGGGACAATAAGGGACCCATCTGCTGCCTAACTAGGCTTCAATGCATTCTTTATTTGTAACTTCCTACTTTAGATTTACATTATTTAAATTTTTTTTACTTCAAATTATTATACTGGCTTTTCATTTTTTAATGTTTTGATGATTTTATTGTAAATATGTTGATTCCTTCTAGACAAAAGGTATGACAAAAATAATTTACATTAGTAGATAGTCTCTAAATAATTTCACCCACCAGTAAGTTTGAAGTGTTTCATATATGATAACTATGATCTTGGCAAATAATTTAGACATAACTTATGAATAGATAAAGACATGTCTTACCCTAAACAATGCAGGAAAGTTATCATTTTCCTAGCCTCTGCCTCTTATTCTCCATTCATGAAATAATCTTTACCTATTGGTTGCATCTACTTTGCAGTCTTACGGTTCTCGTATCTCTCGTGACTCTGTTACACTAATTTTGCAAAGTGATACTTACTTATTTGTCAGCAACCGATAGTCTGCCACTTTAGTGCACAAATCAAGTATTTGATCCAAAATTTCTGCACATATCCCATAATGCTTCTCAAAGCGCACTTGAGCTCTTTCTGCAGCCATCTTTTCATGAATTTCCTTCTCCCTGAAGGTTTGTTCTGCAAAATCAATCTTGGCTTGTTTGGCAAGGGCCTAAGAGCACAAAGACAAACTTTAAGTCGTGATTATTATGAAATTGTTCATGGGAAGATAAAGTCATAATATAAAAGAATAATCTTTAAATAAAACAAAACCTCTTTTACATCAGGGTTTAACTGATCAAGAATCGGCTTTCGATCCTTAATACATTCAGTATCGGTGACAGCAAAAGCAGTGTTGGACTCCATGTTCAGCTCATCAACAAGACAGACAACAGTGGAAAGTGGTGTGGATGGGAAAAGACCAGTGTCACAAAAATAAATTGGATCTTAGGCTTTCCTGAAGGTGTCTCAATTACATCATTTGCCAAGAGTCAAATGTCACAGAGAAATGTTAGTCTGGGTCAGCTGGCCCTTATACATCTATGACCAGGGCCCTTCACCAGGAACACATTCGCTTTGACCACCGTCCTTCACTTCTCAGTATTAACTTACTGATTGGCTAAATATGTGGTAATTAGATTTCAGTGCCTTGAGATAACACACTCGACACATTTTAAGTGTGTTTAAGTCCTTGCTACCTTAGTATTTGTAAATTTGTAACATTCATTTATAGAAACATCTATGTCTACAAAAAGCACTTAAATATTTAAACACCTTATCACTACCTTCTATTTGGTGGTTATGATCACAATAATTTCGTTTAAATCATTCTTTATGTAAAATGCAGGCTAGCCAAGCTGAAAGCTACACAAAGCTTTTTTGGAGGGATTCAAATAATCAAGTGCTGCCTTTGGGAAAACTTTACCAGCTGCTTCAGAAATCAGATCACTTGCTAAACTGCCTCACTAATAGGATCTAACTCCTGTGATTTAATTCAGCCAGTAGAAAATAGAAATAAACGTGGGTGCCAGAGGAACTGCCTACAAATTCAAGCCCCAGCTTGGGCACAGAATTCAAGTTATTTGAGAACTCCAATAAGTCATTTATTCTCATTAAGCCTCAATTTCCTCAAAGGAGGGATATTAATAATTTTAGTATACTCAGAAAAATTAACTGAACAATTTCATCTGAACAAGTAGTTTTTTTTTTTATCACAATCCTGCTGATAAATGATAAGATTTATGATAATGGATTGCTGTGGACGGTCCAACATTTGTTTAACTGTTGCTGTTTTATTTAGCCTGTTTATTTTTAATTTCACTGGGATGGATGACGGCTAAGATTAGTCCAGTGTATTTGGTAGATTCAGGAATGACACTGGAGTTATTCATTGCTTGTTTCAGAGGCCCTATGTCCTCACAGACTGAGTAGAGATGAGACAAGAAGCTTTATGACATGTTCCTTGATATCAAGAAGAGCTTGGATAAGAGAGGAACTTGACATTGATGAGAATTTATGGTGACAGTAACACTAAAATAGATAGTGAAGCTGGTTCTCCATAGGAACCAAACACTCGAAGGAAACAATAGAATTTCCCTATCAGCAACAGAATAGTTTCCATCCTGGGCTGCTGCTGCTGCTGCTAACTCCTGACTCCTCTTCCTCCACCATGCTTTCCTTCCTTCTGCCCTCCTCCCTTGCTGTCTTCCTCTCTCTCATCGTGGCTTCATCTTTGTCTTAGTTCTTTTCCATTCACCTAGTTGGTCTCCCAAGTACATTTTACCTCTGCCATCCACTCTTTGCTAGACTCACCATACTTTCCTACCTCATCACATCAATGTATGTAGCATCCCTAAAAGAAGAACGAGGAAATATAAAAGAAGTCTGTGGGTATAGTAATCCTCAATAGTGTTGAGCTTTGGCTACAGAGACCTACCTACAGGAAGGTTCTGCTTCTGACAAGCTATGTGACTTTTAAACTTTTGGCTTCTCTTTCCTATGTGTCAAACTTAGATACAGATAGTACTCATGTGTATTTTTTTTTGCAGGAGTTATATATGCATGTAATGAGCATGGTGCAATTGTGATTCGAAGGGAATGCTCAAAATGTTGCGATTAATTATTCATAACAGTAGGTGGCACCAAAATTTAAAATCAAGAGCTACTAGTTAAGATGAAATGTTCTTTAATCGTGGAGTATCACAGAAGGAAGCAGCAAGCTGGTGAGCTGAATACCATTTCCCTATTATACTGAAAGACCCTCTCTGCTGTTCAGACACATGTAAAAATGTTTAATGACAGCAATGCAAACTATCTGAAATGTTGAGCACAGGAGCTTCATGCCTCTGCAATCAAGTTTGACAAATTGATAAATGAGTTCTCCAAAGGAAAATAGACAAAAGCCAAAGTAATACACTGACAAACAAGTCTATTTTTGTTATGAGAAACCATACACACAAAGTGCAGGAGTCATAGGCTGTAGTAAATGAGTAACAGATTAGATATTTTGATTTTCAAGTTTCAAAATAATATCGTAATAGCAAAGAACATACCCAGGAGGCCGTTCTTGAACTCTGGGTACTGTTCTCATTTACAATAAATTAGAGTACCCCCTGCCTTCCCACAGATTATTATAGTCTAGAAGAAGGAGCAGTACAATATAGGCTTGGGAAATACAGTCCAATGAAAAGGTGGCGAACTTCTTAAATCTAACTTTCTTACTGAAAGAAAGCCTCTTAAAAGTTCTCTTTCTGCCTCAGAATAATTGCCTAAAATTGTCCATACCACTGTCCACACCAGTAACTTTTGCAAACATTAGAGATGAGGAAGTGCCTTGGGTGTCTGAGGTTAGAACGTAATGATTCAAGGACATAAAAATAGATCATCAGCATTGGCCTTCTGTCAGCAACATTGTATCTGAAGATACAGTGCAGAGACGTGTTTTAGATACTCAAGGAAAAGAAAGATGAAGCAAGTATTTCAAACTGACAAGCATGTACGGAAGCACGCACTATCACCAACACACAGGAACTCAGAGAATATTAATGCAGTTCTCTCAAAGGCTAGCAAAATGACTAGAGACAAGTGAACATGGGACTGATGCATGCAATGCTTAGAATCAAATCAGCTGGTGGAGGGTGCACTATAATAGAGGGCTGCCTCCTCCCTCGTCAGTTATAAGCTGGCAATCAAATATGATTTTTAATGGGGATTTTATTTACCGCTTCTCGATCAAGAGCATCCTGGAAATCCTTAAGTCGTCTTTCTTCGTATTGTTTCTCTCTGAAGATTCTATTTTGCCACAACACTTCCTTTTCGTGCCGAACATGCATGAGCTGCACCGCAATCCTGCGCTCCTGCTGGGACTGACGCATCAGCCGGTGAATCAACTGCTCTTCCCGATAGGCCTCCTGTGAACACCAGCATGGGAGCCAATGACTTATCCAAGCCAAGTCCAGATTATCCAGTGGACTCAGAAGTCAACGTGCAAATAATGTGTGAAAGGCATGACAGCTGTCTAAGTCAACTTCTGCCCTTTAGTTTAAATTTGCATATGCACACAGACTACAATGAATTGCAATAGAGTTTATTTAATCACAGAAGTCTAATACTAGATCTTTCTAGAAACATTATGGTATTGAAACTCACAACTGCTTCCAATAAGTTGTTAGCTCCTTTAAAATCTAGCAAAAAACAAATCATGTCAGTATTCAAAGTTTTCTGAACAAGGGATGCAATTCTCCATTTATAATTATGTTTCCAACATCTGGAAATCAGGTATATGCACTTTAATATAATGACTCTGTTAAGATGATGAAGGTAAATAGAGAACTGGTGCCTTTCCAGGTGACAAGTCCAAATCTGAGTAAGAAAAGCTAAAATTCGATGAACAATGAAGCCTGGAGAGGGGGAAGTGACCTGTCACTAATCTTAGGCAATCTCAGTGGTAGGTGTGAAGCAGAAAGTGGATGTGTTCTTGGCTGATTTCAGGAGAATGGAAAGGAAGTGAACAGAGGAAAAAGCATTAACTGGGAATTAGATTGGCTGCTGCATCCTCACTTGTACCATTATCTGGCTGTGTGCTTTGTACAAGTAGTTCAGATTTTCAGGGCACCCTTTCTTATCAGGTGGTAATGAGGGACTTAGACAAAAAAACTGTTCCCCAAGTCACCAGGATTTCTTTGTCTAAATAGAAGTATCATATGGAAAAAAAAGGAGGTAACTGTAGTTCTCAGTGGGGACTTGAAAGAATACTGGTGTTTCTAATTTAACACCTAATGATCCAATGATTTGTAGAAAAACTCTGGGATCAATAATGACACTGTCTCAAAGGATCTCTACAGCTATAGCGATATAGGAGGAATAGTATACAGCTGTTTTTTTTTTTTTTTCAGAGTAAGATACAAACAAAAATCTAAGGTAAATGCTGAAACCTGAACTTTAGGCTTACATTAAAACTTTAAATTGAAGTTCAACAGAAAATGAATAAGACATTTCTTCTGTTTATAGGATGTCTTAGATAAAGTCATGAACAATTTCACAACAGGTGTTCTGTCTAGTTATTATATTCTAAAAATAGGTCATTGTTAATAATTTTTATCCCCTTATTATCCATTACTAGAAAAAGATCAGAATGCAAAAATGGCCACATGTTCTTCCCTTCAGTTATTCATAGCTCTGCATTGTGCCCACATATGAATATCCAACAGAAGAATCTATTGTTCTACTCCTTAAATATGACATATGGTGTGACCATTAACTTGAACTGATAACCGAGACATCAGCCAAAAACAAAAAAGCCATGAAACAGCAACAAAAACCAAAGCAACAACCATAAAAACATCAAAAGACCCTTGAGGTTTGATCTCTAAAATTCTTGTTACAGTCATTGAATACATGACTTGATCTACTAGAAAATGAAAACTTTAAGAGAAGGTACTTTTCTTCTGAGCAGGATCTCATCAGGTTTTAGGGGTCAGCCAGCACTAGCAAGCCACCAGCTGGTGCCTTAACAGCCCAGCCAAGAGGAGCAGAAAAGTACAGCTGAGCCCACCCGCTGGTGCCCACTAAATTGTGGTCTAGTTTGGAATAGACAAGTTACAGTCTCAAACTTATTATTATTTTTTTTTTTCTTTTTGGTTTTTCGAGACAGGGTTTCTCTGTGTAGCTTTGCGCCTTTCCTGGAACTCACTTGGTAGCCCAGGCTGGCCTCGAACTCACAGAGATCCACCTGGCTCTGCCTCCCGAGTGCTGGGATTAAAGGCGTGCGCCACCACTGCCCGGCTCAAACTTATTTTTTAAAATATGAAATTGCTTCATTATTCTAAATGAATTCTATAAGATTAGGCTGTGTTTTCATAGCAAGATATTTTAGCTGTCCAAATGTACTCTGGCTAGCCAGCCCTTATAAGGAACATCCTGGTGTGGTGACTCCAGTTTGGATTATTACTGAGATTAAATTGGGAAAAAGAGAGAAAGAGAGAGTATCATGGGATGGCTGCATCAAGGCTACATGTGTTAAGTTTCAGTTTGAAGATCTATAAGGACCTTCCCATAAAAGTTAAGTGGAAAAGATTTTGTTGCTGTTGTTCTATTATGGAAGTAGTTCATGTTTCAGAAGTGGATTGTTTACTAAAATTTTAGTGAAATGTAAGATAGTTTCTCATATAAACTTACAAACTAAGATATGTGATGGTTGCTAATAAGGAAGTTAACAACCCTAGAATACAGTTGTATTATCTTGTATTTAGAATGAATAAGTGAAAACAATAGGATTCACTTCTATCTTAATTGTATTTACATATTTGGGAGGAGATTTCAAAGAATACATAATCTAGAATATCCTCAATTTGATTACAGGCTTTTCCACTTCTCCTATGCGGTGAAACTAGGCGTTAACTTGAGTAACAGTTAACCAGTTTTCCAATTGACTGTCATGGAGGATTTTGCCACTGTACTACTTATCAATAACTAAGTACCCAAGATCTATAGTCATTAATGAGGAAGGAGGGTACTTTGAAAATTTATAACTATTTTCTGATGTGAGGATCTACCTATGACATCCGACTCAGAGTGACAGACAAATGTAATATAAAATGCTTATTTGTATAAATACAAGACCAAGTATTCTGAAGTGCTCAGCACTCTTAATGTAGAACTAACATCAACTATCTCACCTCCTGTGCTTCATGGGCGATTAACTGGTCCATCAGCAACCTCCGCCGTCTTTTCTCCCTTTGCTCACGTGCAAAAGCATCTTCTTCTAGGCGTTTCTGGATCTTTTTAATGTAGTCATCATCTGAGTAAGTGTTTAACAAATCAGTAGTTGTCTGGTCTGTTGTTTCTAAAGACGTCTTGGATGCACTAAAGGTAACAAGTCATTGTTAGATTTTAAAACAATGTAATTACATGCCCTTTATTGTGATCACGGTAGACTTCTGTAGGAGGCTCCTTTCAGTTTGTTGTTAATCTATTGATACAGGCATTGGTTAATTGAAGACTGTAGATTATTTGTAGATTACATTTGCTTTAGATCAGTATTTATCTGTACCTCTCTGAGGTCCTTAACATAGCTTTTTCTTAAGCACATCTCTTCTTTTCTCAGTTCTTATACTCTTCAGTCTAATGAGAGATTCTAGTTTCTTTCCTACATCTTTCCATTGGCCTCTTGCTTCTCCTATTTTAAGTCAACACTATGCAAACTGTAGATAATTCAAATGTCAGTGAAGACACATCAGTGACAATAGACTAGACATAATCAATGTTAGCTTATTGGGAATACAGTACCTGTATGGATGACCCCATTCACTATTATTCTGTTATCACCTACAATAGTGAAGTTAGTCTAAGTACTCCCAAATGGACTTATGACTTCTTAGGGCAGTGGTCCAGCTTTTTCTAGGAACTTAGAAGTTCAAAGTTGGCCTGTTTATCAAGACTCAGCACAGGTCTGATATGGCATCAGCACAGGTCTTCCCAAAAGAAGATGAACACCTTAAGTTCAGTGAAATAAATGGTTCCTTGGCATTAAGTTTATAGTTATTAAAAGTCATCATTAAAAACAAAAGAAGCAATGTGCATAACAGTTGAATCATTAATACTCATCTGCATATGTCTTTAAAAAGCCATTAGAATGCCATAGTACAGCTGCACAAGATAAATGATAATGTTATTTGCCAAGAAATAGTGAGTTTAGATTATGAATCATCATTTTTATGTTATCACTAACACATTTAATTTAGAAAAAAAACAGAATTTATTTAGAAAAAAAAGGCATGTTACTAAAGTGTCTCATGACTAAGCAGTTATCAATTTTCATATGTGCAGAATTACTACGGCAAAAGCATGTTTAGTGTGAGATTAATACACATATATTACATAGATCCTATTAGATTCTAGATCACAATTAGTTCATTTGCTGCTCCCAGATAAAATTTGGACCTATGGAAAAAGTATTCTCTTCTTGTTCTCTGTACAAACTATTGGTGTGTGCTAAATTCCACAACTACGCAGAGAATCATTGTAAGATGTAGTTATAAAACATTATGATTCTGATTATTTTATCCACAGGAGGTCCAGACACGGTTGTATTCTGTCCTGAGAAGAACTAAGGATAAACTGTTTTAGAACCCAACACACAGGTGGTAAAAGGCAGAGCTGACCTTTGCTTATTAAGGTTTAATACAATGAAAGCCCATTGTAGTGGCTCAGGCCTATAATCTCCACACTTGGGAGATAAAGGCAAGTGAATTTCTGTGAGTTCCAAGCCATCATGGTTAACATAGTAAGCTTCATGCCATCCAGGACTACATAGTGAGACCCCCTACCCACAAAAATAAATAAAAACATCCTTTGGACCAGTTTTAAAAGCATTTTTAAAGGTTAGTATAATTAAATATTTATGGAAGTTATGTGGTCATTCAGCAAAATTCTTACTATTTTGTGCTGTTACAAAGATTCTGTTCTAGATTAAGTATAGGCTAATTGCTTCCTAAACACTGTGTTTATACTGCTCAAAATCTATCTAGTTCATGAAATCTCTGTTATTTATCAATCCATTCATCCTCCCAACCACCCACCTATTCATCCATCATCTCACAAGCTATCAAAGGCTCTAAATGCAAGGTAATTACAAGGAGCTGGAAATGTTGCATTCCCCAATTCAAGAATTATACAATTAAAAAATGCATTAAAATGTTACATTGTATCTCATAAATATGTATTTGCTAATCAAAAATTAAAGTCATATTGAAAGACATAAAAATGCTAGCTATGCTGATTGGATCTGTTTAATTAATATCTATATACAACAAATTGTCACACCATATGAATTTGTAAAATTAAATTAGTAAAACTATTTCTTAAAAATAAAAGAAAGCTATACGGTAGTTTCATTGAAGAAATATTTATTTTATTACATATGGGCATCTTGAAAACAGTGGTTATGTTTTATCGATAGCTGATTGTTTGCCAAACATTCATATAAAATAATGGATTTTTATGTAGGAATTATCAGTATAGAAATTATGTCAAATATATATATATGTATATATTGATAATTACTTGGTATATCTATCACACCAAATGCCAAACTACAGCATCCAAAAAAGCTCAGCTAAGTAAACAGATTACTGATAGGATTTATTAGTTGTCTAAAACAACACCTAATGAATAGGATACAGGTGAGGGTGGGACAGTCATAAGAGCTCCACATTGCTAGCACCAAAGCTTTCCATTTTCCATCAAAGGAAAAGGATGGGCTTTGAGGTGACAGCCCTTGTCTCTGAAGGACTTTTCAGGCGTGGGCCACAAAAGAGGCAACAGCTGAAACTGTTCTTCAGATACAAGCTGTTTGTGCGTGCGTGCGCGCACACACACGTGTAAGGATAATAAAGAGAAAAGGGATATCAATTTGAAAGTAGGGGGACATGGGTGGGATCAGAGGCAGGGTACCTGTTAGGGGCTGGAGAAAGGAAAAGGAAAGGGGAAAGTGGTGCAATCCTAAGATAATTAAAAAAAGATATCACAAAGATTTTAACACTTCTTTTTGCAACAAGTTAGCATGAAGTTTCTAAATGATTCCAGAACATCTCGAGCTAAAACTTCAAAATGAATTTAAACAGCAGTTTGTGATAAAAAAAAAAAAGGCTTTAAAAAGGCCTATGGTCCTATAACTTTGGTTTTCTTTCGCAGTTTGCTTTAGACCAACGCTTCCTGGTAAATTTCTTGTTGTGGCCATCAGAGGAGCTATTTGTGCAGCACATTGCAAGACATTTCTTTCCAGGTGAGGCTGCTCCGAGCTACAGAGAACTGACTCTGGGGTGACTCTCCAGCTGTGTCATGTCCTACACTGCTGCTCTGAGGCGGGGGACTCTATTCTGTGCCCACTCCCAAGTGCCCTTGGAAATTTCTGGCAGGATTAAATGGAACCTTCTGGGAAACACACACAGTAAACAAACAAAAACAAACAAACAAACACACACAACAAAAACAAAAAAAAAGGAATTAAAAAATAGCCTAGACAAAGTACCTCCCATGCTTATAGATCAAAAAAATTAATATTAATGAAAGTGGCTACATTACATTATCAAAAGCAGTGTATAGATTCTGCATGCTCACCACCAAAATTCTTTGTAGAACTAGGAAAGATTACAAAGTTCATGACGACTCTTTATACCCAAAGCAATTTGAGAAAAAAGAGAGATTTTGACAATATTTTAATACCTGATATCAAAATATAAGACAGACATATGGCAAAAAAAATCCACTATAATAAAGCTCAAAAACAGACAAGTATACCAATGGGTTGGAATACAATATCCAGAAATAAATGCTTGACCTACAGCTGCTTGGGTTTTGACACAGGTACCAAACTTGCATTGGAGGAAAAATTAGCCTCCTCTACAAATATTGCAGGGTAACCTAAATAGCCACATGTAAAGAGTAATACTCATTCCCTTTCACTTGTCTTATATAAAAGTCAATTAAAAACAGCTCAAAGACTATAATGTAAGACTCAAAGGTTTGAAATTACAGGAGATATATGTACAGATAAGAACTCATTGTAGAGGACTAAATAGCCCAGGAAACAGTAGCAAACATTGATAAATGGACTTGAATGAAATTCAAAAGCTCCCACATGGCAAGCGAGACAAGAAACTGTGAAGAGACAAAGGTGGAATGACAGATCTTCCTTGTCACCTATGCATCCTGGGTTCTGGTTTTAGGGGACAGTAGCCATACTAATAAAGGGCATGGGGATTAAGGCAGGGCATCAGGAATTTGTACAGAGGGTTGTAGAAAGGAAAATGGGTATATTTTCCATGTTACTTGATTTTCTTTCCATAGCTGACTTCTTACTATTTCTTTCCTAACTCTCCATTCTTTACTGGACTTCATAATTCGCTCATTCAGAAACATTAAAATGAAACTCAAGTGTGTTGTTCACTTGTGTATTTTTCCTTTAATATAGAATTCTTTACCATCATATAAGATGTAAATATATACATTGGTTAATTTCCATTTTTAAAGGTAGAAAGCCCTACACTGCTCCCACAAGAGTGGCCTCTAATGGGTTATTTTCAAGGAACTACAGTAAGAAATAAAAGGATATGAGACATGTTTATGTTTAGGTAAATTAAGCTATCAAGGAGGCACAATTTACAGAAGAAAACTCATAAAATTGCACATTTGGTGAAAAACTTCATTCAACAACACATTATTGCTATACTCTGTGATAAACACAGAGAGTGTGGCATGAAATAAATCAAACTAGAGTCCAATTAAGGCTTTCCTACAGCACATTTAAATTAGTGTAACAATTTTAGTAAATGTTTTAAAATGTATTTGAACTCAGAAAAATAAACACAGCACAGAAAAGTACATGGACTTTACATTTCCTGATACTCACTTTCCCAGTCTAGATCAAAATGGTTAGTGACTAAATAATCTGAATTTTAAGTCACGTTATCTTCTCTTCTTTCATATACTCCTTTAATAAGCCTCCAAAGTGGAAGATCCTTCAGTAACTTTGCTACATAATCTATTTGTAAGTATTCTATTCGAAGTTATTCATGGCACATTTTTCTGATATAAAACATTATATCCTACCTTTCCTTGGCTTGGAGATCCTTTTTTATTAGGGCTTCAAATTTCTTAATCTCATTGGCCACGTCCTTTAAAGAAAATTCACCATCAGTTCCCTGCCTTTAAAAGCCATTGGAAAACTTCATGTTCAACCAGTTTTAAACTGTAACACATATTACTAATTCAAAATAACTAGGAGCAAGATAAGACAAGTTGCCTTCCGGAATACTTTTATAATTCTGATTCATTCTTTTAGATGAGACTAACCTAAAGCAATACAGAAATTGTCTAACTTGAATTACTTAATTCATGATTCTCTCTTTTTAAAATTGTGCGTACATGTGTATGTGTATGTATGTGATGTGCGAATTTAGGGATGAGAGACCTGGACCAATATCTTCTTCACAGCAGCCTTGTACTACAATAAAACATGTCAGCATTTAGGTTTCAGTTTCCCCATTTATAAACGGAAGAAGTTGATACTATACTGAGAGAAACATACATGAGTCAATAAAAAGTGAAGTGGTAATCCACATCTTGAGTAATGTTGAATTAATAATAACCTTTGTAACCTTTCTTAGACCAACAAAGAATATAAACAATCAGGAGTTATCATCAAAACATAGTATTGCTTCTCCATGACATAACTAGATTTTATCCTATTGGAATGTTGACGCTCAGTGTGGTCGAGTAAAATATCTCCAGTGCTGGCATTTTAGTTTAAAATGTGTTAACAGCAACAAGTCAATTAACATTTTTGGTACTCATAACAAACTACATTGCAAGGTAAAGAGGAATGGTGAGTTCACAACTGCATTATATCAGACTCCCTATAAACACGGGACTCCAAGTAGACATTCCTATGTTGGGAGTTTGATCTCCCTGGCCTAAAGTTACACCCTGCTACTGAATAAACAGTGGTAAAATGAATTGGATATGCACTAGTTGGTGGAATTTTGGATAAGAACGAGAAGGACCAAGGATACTTTGTAAAGAAAATAAGAATCTTTAGAAGGATTCTGCACATTACAGAGAAAAAACTATATTTATTTAAGAGAAAAACAAGACAACATCAAGGGACCACAACTTACCTCTGCCTCTTTTTTCTTTTTCATCAGTTTTTGAGCCTCAAGTGCTTTCAAAGTACGATTGGATTCAGGCTTAGGGATCTGTATAATGGCTGCTTGGATTTTGGCCATTATCTCATTTTGTCGTCTTCTGTTTAAACGTTGCTGAGTATGGCATATGTATTAATTTATTTTTTTCAGTTTGTCAAAATAATAGTCAGGTAATATGTGTACAGATATACATATATATAAGATATTTGTTGAAAATTTCAGAACTTAGCAATTAAGGAATACACAACATGTCACAACTGTATAATATTAGGAAGTCATTATCAACATTATTTACTCTGAAAACCATGATGCTAAAACACAATATTGAAATACTAAAATTATGACTAGATGATGTATGTATTGTTATTATATGTGTTGGGACACAAATAGTCAGGGGCTCGAAATAAAAAAAAATTATATTTCTTTCCCAGTGCCACCTTCATGACCAGCCCAATCATGAGAGAAGAAATTCTTTCTCTCATGAAGCCCCTAAGGACTCCATAGACCCAACAGCTGCCAATAGAAAAGACAGCTTCCCCAAACCCATCCACCTACACATGAGTTCAGGTGCAATCTCAACTACTGGCCTGACACTAAAATATAAAGCATCATTGGATTATCTCTTAAGAAGACAGACAATAATTATTTTAAGGACAATATAAACAGGATAATATAATTGAGAGAAAAAGATAAAAACATGATAAAATAAAACTAAGTATCTTACTTTATGATAACATAAAAGTATATATCTCTACTAAAAGCATTGTATTAGAACTAAATTCAGTAATTCTTACATCAAAAGATAAGGAAATTTCATTTACCACTAAAATGCAGAAATTATAATTTTAAAGCTTTTATTTCACTTTCTAAAAATGTGACTGTTTTAATTGCTTATGTTTATTTCTTTGTTTTAATAAAACCAGGAAAGTACAGGTTTGTCATATTTACTTCCCATGGCCACGTTTCACATTCTCTCTTGTGCAGTGTCCCACACCCTCTGTCTTTTCTTTCTTTGGAGATTTCCTGCATTAGACTTGGCTTTTCAAACCTGAACTGGCTGATTCAATGCCAATCAGTCCCAGCACCTGACCTCAACTTAAACACTGGACTTAGAGTGTCCAGTCTCTACCATGTGAAGGCATTGAAGAATGACTCTGCCCTCTGGCAAGTAACAGAAGACTTCCTAAAATTTGCCTCTTTTTCCCTCCTTCCCCACAAGAAGCTGCCTCTACTCAGGATATATTAATTTCTTATCATCTTAATAAATTTCAAATGTAATAGGACAAATCATGATCCCATTGCCTGTAGTTTACACATTCCATAATCCAGCCATTTGAAATCTTTTAAAAGTCTTTAACGATGATTTTTTTCTCCCGTATCTTTAAAGACACAGATCATTAAAGATTTTTCAAAGAGGTTTGAGAAGCAGTGGTGAGTTATACAAAATCCTTATCAAGGACAGTGAAGTTAAGATGCTCAAGATAGTTGGAAAGTGACGCAAGCAGAGAAGTAACCCATCAAAAAGAAATGGAGTAGGATGTAGAGATGGGGGGACTGCAGAAAAGGGGTCAGAGAGGGGCATGGGGAAGTGTTCCTTCTCTCTTCCACAGGAATACAATGGTAGAGGCCCTTCGGCCAGTAGTGTAGCTAGTAGCAAATCATTTCCCAAAGAGGTGAGGCACAAATTTCATCCCGTGAAAGAAATAAAGTTATTCTGAGAGGCAGCTAATGGTTCTCAGCCACCAGTGCAGGTGAGAATGAGGGTGTATAAAGATGGAGAGGAGAAAATATGGGAAGAGGAAAGTTATGGTAAGGCAAAGCAAAGCCATGCATCACAGCATGCAATCTATCTACACAGTTGCTTATGAAATGTGTACTTATTACAGGCAGAGATAAATCACCAGTAGTATACTAGGTATTAATCAATTTCCAGAAAAAAATGCTCTATAGAACCTTTTCCATATTAAAGTGTCTTTGCTCTTCCTCGAGTTTTTGAAATTTTTCAAACTTCTCAATATTCATTCGGGCAAGATCTTCTTTCATTTGTTTACATTTTTCTTGAAACCTGCATGTAACCCGCATCAGATTGAAATCAGTTTGGCGTGGGATCAGGTTTTTAAGTCTCTAAATGAAGAAAGCATTTCAAAGGTTTCTGTTACTGGAGAATAAAAGGTGTACTGGCATTTCAATCACACATAAGTTTTTGTGTTAAAAAAATTTTATACACAACATTATGTTGATAGTTAAAATAAATAAAACTAAGTTATTCATAACATATTAATCACTAAGATCTTTAATTGTGTATGGTCAACAAAAATAATATTCATATCTCTTCTTATAAAATAGTGTCATATATATTTACATTTTTGCCTGTTCTTGATTTTATCTTCTTTCCTTGATCAAAAGACCTCTTTACTTTTGACCCTCATACAACATAGAGTTTTTTCCCAGAATTTTTCCCTAGACTAACAATTGTGTCAGTTCCTGTGAAATGTATTTCACACTTCCTTTGAGCTTCTATTCCCCAAGCTATTGCCTTTATTTTCTTATTTCCTTTACCTCCGTGTTTCTTGAGAAGATAGTCTGTCCCTTCTTCTCCCCCATCTTTAGACTATGATGTATACCACTCTACAGAAACATTTTTCCCTTTGTAGCATGCAAACATGAAGTGGGTTCGGGCTTTCCCAATGTTATTCACTTGCAAGTGCTTGGCATGAAATGGGAATGCAATAAATATCTACACAATGGATGCCTGACTCTGGAAGTTCTTTACAGTTGGTTGTATATTGTCTTCTTTAAGCTACATGGAAGTCCAGTGTCATGGCAGGCAGAAATAATCATTCTTGCTTATGCAGCTGGGGAAACTGAGTTAAAAGTTTCTCAGTGACTGAATTGAGTTTACCAAGCTTATTCATGAAGAAGAATCTAGCACTGAGTTACTTAGCTTTATGCCTAACCTAGTACCTAGACTGCCCATGGGTTCTCAGTTTACTTTACTATCCAATCAATAGTGGTATCCAACTAAAGTAGAACAATTTGAAAATGGAGGTAGCTCTCTCATCTGTTATGCCATCGTTACTTTGTAAATTAAAATTTAAAGTTTTCCTATTTCCATTTAAGGCTTTGTATGAGTACAGCCTGGAATTACCTTGCACTTCACTCACCTAAAAAGAAAAAAAAAAAGAAAGAAAGAAAGAAAAAAGAAAACAAGGCACTGGAGAGATTGCCAACTAAAAAGTGCTAAAATTTCATCAAAATACATTTTCTGCAAATTTAAAATGCTCAAGTATTTACCAGTCATTTTCCTTGAATTTGAAGAACTCAAACTTTAAGATCACGTGACTAACCAATAAGGACTAGTTAGCCAGCTGTGTGGGGTAGGCACCAAGAGGTTAACACATGTGCCGTAGTAGTCACAAAGGAAGAATCCATGTGAGCTGGGTCCACAGCAAGGTTGGGGAAGGAATAATGGGAAGGAGGAGAGATGAGATTGGGGTGTTCAGGTGGAAGAAAGGGCAGGCATAGTCTAGACTTGTTCAAGGACACTCTTTCAATAAACATAAATGAAATATACTTTGTGCTGAGTAATACAGAGAAGCAGCGTTGAGATTGTTTAGTCAATGCAAAGTTCATTTTCAGATGGTGATACAATATATATAAAACAGAAGTTTGTGCTGAAGAATCTCATTATCTATCAGAAAGCCTGACACTCAGGAGACAGGCTAGTAGGTTGCTACAGTGGCCCCTAAAGAAATCTGAGCCGACATAAGAGCAGGAGACAGAGAGGGGAAAGGAGGAAGCATAGAAAATACTGGTTGGTGTATGTGCAGACTCAGCAGGTTGTATTTGGGTATATATATATATATATATATAATAACAATTGATGAAAAATAAGGAAGGCATGAATTTAGAAGGGAGCAAGGAGGGGTATATTGGACAGTTTGGAGGGAGGAAAGGGAAAGGAGAAATGATGCAATCATATTACATTCTCAAACATAAAAGAGAAAAAGTACTGGGAAGTAGGAAGAGACTTGGATACTAAGAATCTGTAGTATGGAGAGGAAACAGGAAGACAGAAGGGGTAGATAAACAAATGGAGAACATTAGCATAAAGTAACACCCGGAATAGCCAATGATACAAGTAGCTTCAGTGGAGTTTCCCCAAGACTACAATCTCACTGCCAATTTGCTACACCACCTTTTTCCAGATTAATCATGACATCCAATGCCTTTTAGGTCTCTTTATGTACCCACCTCTCGAAAAGCCTCACTCCTGAGTTCCTGGAGCCTTAAGTTTGTCTGGGGTTGCATGGTTTGTATTTCTAACCCAGTCAGCCCAGTTTTCTTCTTCTTCTGAAGAGCGATGTACAACTGATAGAGAAGTTTTGTTGCTGCCCCTGGCTTCTCTGTGATGATGCTTTGGGCCACATTCTGATCAAACTGCACACCCAGCAGGTGAAGTGTTGGCTCCAAGCGGGAGAAATTATTAAGTTTGGCAGTTGAACCCCTAGATGCGACAATATGTTCATAATATACATTAACATCGAATTAAAAACAAACACCAAATGTCAGAAGTACTGTTAGGACACAACACTGTGAATTATCCCACAATCCTTAAATGCTTCCTTTTTCTTAAATGATTCAGTTTTGAAAATGCAAGGAGACATTTTCCCATTGGCTATGTTTACCTGGACTTTATTATTTTGTAGAATCTAAAATTCATTAATTTTATATATTTTATGTTGCAAATTGACAATGAGATTTTGCATAGGAAGTAAGTACAAAAACAGACAACCAAATGCATTTCTCTAAGTGGATAAAAAGACTACAGTTTTGAAAATTACATTTTATTCCAAAGGCAAAATTACAATACAAATGCCCATTGCATTAAGTTATCATTTATTATTGCTAAAATCTTAAATTAGTCCTAAATTTAATATTGACAAGCCTAACAATGATCCTCTCAGACACTGTCTATAATTTTAAATTAAATGATATTATCTATGGAATCTATTATGTTACCCTTCTGTATGTGGTTTATAGTAATTCTTTGAGGTGCAAAAGACTCTATAATTTGACATTTTATTTATTATTAATGATTGAATTTCAACATAGCCTCAAACTTTATGAAAGTAATGAATTCATTTTACTCTCTCAATTAGCATTTCATTAAACAACAATAGGTACTGAGGGTATACCTATTTATTAACTTTGACTAATTACAAAGGTTTATTGACACATGGGGCTAGAGAGATATCTCACAATCACTTGCTGTACTTTCAGAGGACATGGGTTTGACTCCCAGAACATACATGTCAGCTCACAGCTAGCTCTAACTCCAGTTTCAGGGGATCCAATGCCATCTTCTGGCCTACACAGACATTAGGCATTCATTTGGTGCACACACAAAAAATAATTATATTAAAAAATTATCAAAGTATTAAAATGAGTAAGATGTAGTTGTTACTTTTAGGTGCTCATAGTTAATGAGAAATACATTTAAATCAAAAGCAATAAAATTGATATGTTGCTTCAGAAGTCTGAAATGATCTGTGACTGTTCATGTTTAATGAATCTGATGACACAAGGGATAGATATTCAATGCATTACAACTGCTGTGACTCTATTATCAACCCAGACACACTTATCAGTTCTAGCCTTTGACCTGGTTTCTTCTTATCTTAGCTTCCAACATTCAAATTAGTTCTTTAATACAAAAAAAGCATATAGAGTATACTTGAATGCAAATCAAAGTTCATACTAAAAGTTGTTACTCAGAATCCAGAGCTGCCATATATTTGAGTGATTGTGCAAAACGTGTGCAGATTCTCATGTACCTTACCTACCATACATATTCAGAAAAACGGAGACTGAGAGTTATCTCTCCAACTTAGGTCTGTGTTGTATGTTGGACTGCAATATTTAGAGACATTGTAATACAGAAAGGAGAATACAAAAGCAATCACTAATCGTTTCCATTTTTTTTCAAAGCTTATCCCTACTGCCAAAAGAACTGACCCCCTCCTCTCACTTGGTTTACATAGCTTCCTGAATATACTGTTTACCTGTTAATATTATATAAGTTCGGCTTACTGTTTGTTTTTAAGATGGCATTAATGCACTAGTGCAACTACCTGGTATATAACAAGAATCCTCCCTGGAAGACTTAATGAATATTCTAAATTCCCAATAAGTCAAATTTTGAGGAACACAACTTAAAGGACCCCAGAAATCTGTGATTGTTAAGGCATCTGCACAACCAGCAGAGTAAAATAACCAGCTCTTGTTTTTGAATACAGAAAAACAGCTGGGACATCTTTGCTCTAGAGACAGAGCATATGATGCAAACGATGACCTCTGCGGGAATAAGGAACGTGCACTGGGAAAAGTTTCCTTGCCCTCTGCTTACACTCTTTGCTTGCTAAGGGACTTAAGTCTCTTCTGCTTCATGCCACCAAGCAACATAACACACTTCCTCTCAACATGAGAACAGCTGCCCTCCAAAAGGTATTTCTTTATTCCCTATTTGTTTTCCTTTTAACTAATCTGCTTTGGCAAAACTAACATGGTTTTAAAGCAAAGAACCCTTTCAGAGTTGGGCAAGTTATTCTTAAAAGTGAGTCATTTCTAAGACATGTAACTTCATGTTTTTAGCGGCATACAATTTTTAATTTTCATTTCCGACCACAATAAAGATATTAGACAAACTGCATACCTCGTGATCATATACCTTGTCTTAGGATTTCTACTACTCTGAAAAAAAACCCACCATGACCAAAAGTAACTTGGGGAGGAAAGTGTTTTTTTTTCATCTTATACACCCAAATAATCGTCCTTCACTGAAGGAAGTCAGGACAGGAACCTGGAGGCAGGAAGTGATGCAGCAGCCATGGCGGAGTACTGCTTACCGGCTTACTCTCCATGGCTTGTTAGTTTAGAGCTGCCATACCTCAATATCCACACAGCATTGCTTCCAAGGACCCCCATGGATGTCAAAATCTACTAATAAAATGGCAATAGTATTTTCATATAATTTAAGTTCATACTCTCCTATAGTTTAATTCTTCTCTAGATTACAGTAGAATTTCCCTGGATATTTTCAGCCAATGCTTGAATCCATGGATAAAGAATGTAGCTGTGGAAGATTCACTATGTACCTAAAATATTGCATGAGAAATGAGATTGGGATAGTCCTTTAAAATTTATGTGGCCATTTAGGTATAGGTTGTGACGTTGATCTTTTTCATTATGGAAATAATATTGTAAATTTACCAAGGGTGGGGATAATGCCTGAGTGCAACTTTAAGGATATTTCAATATATTTGAAGAGTGTTCTAGTTTACTTTGGTTGATGTAACAGACATTATGACCAAAAACAAGCTAGGGGGGAAATTTTATTTGCCTTACACTTTCTAAATCACCGGACATCATTGAGGAAGTCACAGTGGGGGAATGAAGACAGGAACTGAGGGTTGCTGCTCACTGTTTTGCTCTCTATGGAGTGCTCAGCTTGCTTTCTTATCCAAGCCAGGTGCCGAAGGGTAGAACCACTCATGGTGGGCTTGGTCCTCCTACATCATCATTAATAAAGAAAATGTCCCACTGACATGCTCACAGGCCAATCTGACAGAGGCAATTCTTCAAGTTCTTGCTTCCCAGGCAATTCTAGTGTTTGTCAAATTGACAAAACCTAACCAGCATAAGAAGCTAACATTCGTTAAGTCATTTTCCAATAATTTTGGACATCTATCTTTAGCAGTTACTCCAATGAGAACTGACACAAACAAACAATCATAACTTAATATGATAAGGAAAAGTATCACCTAAGTGTCATTAGAACAGAGAGAATACAAAGAGCAAAATCTGCTGGCAAAATTAAGGGGTTTAAAGAAGGGTGGACTTTTAGTTGGATCCTAAAAATGAATTAGAGTTTTTCATGGAAAAAGTGAAAGAATAGTAATATGCAAAGATACATGCCTGGGCTAGAATGAGAATGGCCCCCATAGGCTCACATATTTGAATGTTTGGTCCCCAGATGGTAGAACTGTTTGGGATGGTATGGTGGTTTGAACGAAAATTACCCTCAAAGGTAGTGGCACTATTGGGAGGTATGGCTATGTTGGAGTATGTGTTGCCTCATTGGAGGAAGCGTGTCACTATGGAGGCAGGCTTTGAGGTCTCATATATGCTCAAGCTTTGCTGGCTGTGACACTCAGACCATTTCCTGTTGCCTACAAGGTGTAGGACTCTCAGTGACTTCTCTAGTATCGTGTCTGCCTCCACACTACCATGTCCCACCATGATGATGATGGACTGCACCTCTGAACTTTAAGCCACCTCACTTAAATATTTTCTTTTATAAGAGTTGTTGTGGTTATGGTGTCTCTTCACAGCAATAGAAACCCTAACTAAGACAGATGCATTATGAAGTGTAGACTTATTGGAGATGGCATGTCACTGAGGCCGGGCTTTGAGGATTTACAAATCCACACCATTACTATTTAGCTTAACTTCCCATCGCTCTTTCTCTTTCTCCTCTCTGTGTGTCATGCCTGTGGATAGAGATGTAAGGTCTCAGCTACTGCTCCAGCACCACGCCAGCCTGCCTGCTGCCATGCTCTCTGTCATGCCATAATGATCACGGACTCTAACCCTCTGCAACTGTGAACCCCAGCAAATTCCTTTCTCAGTTACTTTGGACATGGTGTCTCTTAACAGCAATAGAAAACTAATAAAGGCAATGCATGATGAAACAAAAATACATGGTATGTGTGCAGACCAGACAAATTTCAGGTAGGGTTCTGTTAGTGGGCAAGATGCTTGAAATGTTTACCCTCTTTGAATTTACCTAGAGACTTAGACATTCATCAATTCCAAATAATAATAATAATAATAATAATAATAATAATAATAATAATAATAATAATAAATTTCTCTTAACTTGAAGTTGGGCCTATTAGGTCATTAAGATGCAGAGAAAAATAATGGGGTATCCTTAACTTGAAGGGATTTGAATATGTGATGTTTGAATCACGAAGAACCTGGAACCAAGAAAAACGGTACAAAACCAAGTAACTGTGTGGTATGAGTTTCTAAAGCACATAAAGTGATAAACAAAAGTATTGGAAATCTGGCTACACACAGGTAACTATAGAACAGCCTGTGTGCATGAGACCATCTGATGGCGCAGAAGAGAAGAGGTGAGCATTTATTTCCTACCCAGAACTCTTACACCTGGGAGGCTACGCTAGCAATGAAGGTGGTAACCAAAGGGACGCAGGACTAGAAGGTTAGGCAGAGGAAGCAGCTGAGGACAACTGTGAAAAACTTGCCCAACATGCCATGAGGGAGAGGAATGTGGGCACAGCATGTTTTTTTTTTGTTTGTTTGTTTTGTTTTGTTTTATTTTTTATCGACTGAAATATCCCTATGTCCTAGAAGCTCAAGAAATGAACTAGGAAGGATCACCATAAGAGAGAGAGAGAGAGAGAGAGAGAGAGAGAGAGAGAGAGAGAGAGAGAGAGAGAGAGAGAGGTGGGAGGGGGGCACGAACATATGCTCAATGGTATGAAAATATGTTTACAATTTATGGCATCTGTTGTGTCATATGATTCCTTCCTGTACAACTGCTGGAATCTAGATTTATGAAGAAATGAGTCGCCTATGAAGAGGATGTATCAGATAACTTTTGGCACAGACAATTTTATCATAGGAATGTGTGAGTGGGAAGTGTTGGTGAAAAGTGATTTGTGTTAGGTTACTGAGAACGGGAGGGGAGAAGTGAAGAGTTTGCCCTGCGAGCATGAGAATCTGGGTTTCACTATCAGAATTCATGTGAAAACACTGAATGTGGTGCCCAACACTTGTAATTCCAGTGCTGGGGAGATGGAGACCAGAGGAACCCTCGTGCTCAATAGCTAAGCATTCCTGCTCCGGACCCAGTGAGAGACTCCATTTCAAAAAGCAACACGTGGACTGTTCCTGAGGAATGGAAGGAGAACTCAGATGGTCCTTGGGCCTGCCATATACATGTGTATGAGTGTACACACACACACACACACACACACACTCACACACACACACACCCCCGCACGCACGCACACGCACACACACACACCACCAGCAGCAGCAGCAGAATGAATACCTCAATAACTGACCTGCTTAAAGTCTTTAAACACTAAAAGACCTCAGACAAAACATTAAAAAAAATCACAGTTCTGAAAGAACTGTGAAAATCAGAGACCAGACAAGGACTTGCAATAATTCAAAGAAGAGATATTTAAGAACATGCCCACAAGACACACCCACTGGGGCAATAGTAACAACAATATTATAGGGTAAGAAGTCACTGTTTTTTTAATTGGTTTTAAGGACTACTTCATGAGATAGCATGCAAACTGACACTGTTAATGAGGGAAAGAACCTGGGGTGAGTTAGGTCATGAGCCCAGGGGGAAACATACTACTACTCTTCTGTTAAATGAGCACAGCAACAAAATTACTCCTGATGACATTGCTATGCCCATAGACTGATGGATCACTTAAGCCTCATCAGAGAAGCTCCTTCTCTTGCAGCACATGGCAATTCCTACAGAGAGTTACAAATGGACAACGCAAAGAGAGTGGGAGACTTTGAAGCACTCAGCCCCCAATTAATTGTCCTTATCACACCTCTTCCTCAGTGCTCATGGATCCACGCCGAGCACGATGCAGAAGGGGTGGAAGAGCCAGAGGTTGTGGACAACATCAAGGAAACCCTGTTTCCAAGACACATTGTTGCAGGTTTACATATGAACTCATGGAGTCTGTGACACAAGACCTTCACAAGGTCAATCAAGTCAAAAACCCCGCATGGCGAAAAGGAAGCGGGCAGAGTCCCACTTTAACAAGAAGTCTTGGGCATTTGAATACCTCGTCCCTAGTTGGTGGCTGTTGACAGAGTATTGGGAGGTGTGGCCACTGGGATTCAGCTTTCAAAAGACTTACTCAGTTTGAGTTAAGTCTCCCAGCTCCTTGCTTGTGGATGAAGATGTGAGTGCTGAGCTGTTACTCCAGCATCATGCTTGCCCGCCTGCCTGCTGCCATATTCCCCACTGTAGTAGTGATGGATTCTTATCCTTCCAGAACTAGAAGTCTAAAATAAACTCTTCCTTTTAAAAGTTGCTTTGGGCCTGGTGCCTTTTCACAGCAATAGATAAGTAACTAAGACAGTGCATTATATCATTTTCTATCCTCAATGCTCAATAATTATCACACATGCAGATAAACAAGAAAGTATGAATCACATATAAGAAACAGATCCAGTGGAAGCTCTCTAACAAAGTTCACAAAAATACTTTAAAATGGATATTAAAATATTTTCAAAAGCTAAAAGAAATTATTTTTTAATTAGAAGAAAGAAAGGAAAAATCTCAACAATAAAGAAATAAGAATTATAAAAATAAGAACCAAATAGAATTTTAGAGTTTAGAATTACTACTGAAAGTTGGTCCAGCTAGTGTGGTTAGCAGTGACCAAGACTCAGGAATGAAACACTCATCACAAGAGTTCAACCACAGGTATAATTGGCCAGAAGAAAGAATAAATAAAACCCAAAGGTATATCAGCTGAAATTACTCAGGCATAGAACAGTAAGAAAAAAACAAGAAATGAGCACAATTTCAAAACGCCAAAACCACAGTCCAACAAAATGGAAAAAATGTACCTCAAGGACATCATAACAAAGTTATAATTTAAATTATGCAATGGAAAAATATTTGCCAATCATTTATCTGACAACAAACTTACCTTGGAATATGAAAATAACATAAAACAACAAGAATGCAATCTGATTTAAAAACAAGGAGAATATCACAATAGACATTACATCAATGAAGATGAATAAATGAATAATAAGATGTAAAGATATTTAACAGCATTAGAGATCAGGGAAATGTGATTTAAAATCATAATGCACTACACGTTCAGCCTATTAGGATGGCTATAAAGAGAAGAGAGGTGGGGAGGAAGTGCAAACAGTAGCAGAGGGGAAACTGTAATCAGAATATATTGTATGAAAAAAGTCAATTTTCAACAAAAATAATATGGAGAAAGGTAATCACAAATGTTGATAGTAATGTAGTGAAACTGAAACCCTTGTATGCTGCTACTGTAGATTTAAACAGCGTGGCTGCTTTATCAAACAGCTTATATGTGCTTTCATACATATATATGTATATATATATTTATGATGTATACATGATGTATATATGATTATATTCATATATGTATCACAGCAATGACACTCCTAGTCATATAGTGAAGAGGAATAAATACTCAAAGGGAATAAGAACATAACCATGCACAATACAACATTCATAATAAATAATAACTCCAGTGAAAAAAAGCTCAAATATCTATCTACAGATAAACAAAATGTGGCATGTCATACCCATGTAATTGAAAATTTCCAGCAAGTAAGTAGTAATGAAGAAGAGGCACACAGATGAGCCTTGAGACTTGATCTTAAGTGGGAAAAGCCTAACAAGATGTGTCCTTTTTCTGACACATTTCTTTACTCCATTGGTAAGTACCATGCGTAGCTGGAAAATCCAGAGACTGGAAGCTTACACGCACCAGGGCCTCAGTATCACAAATATGTAACTATACTAAAACCAATCACACTGACCCATAAACTTTCAAATGACAAATTACAGCCTAAAATTATATTTCAATATTACTGCTAAGACAAATGGTGTGTTTTTATTAACAATTCAGTCTTACTGTATATTTTTAAAACACAGTAATACTGATTGGTCACCAAGGAAACTACATTGCATTCTGTTTCTACCTTTTAATGAAGGAAGAATCAGGGCTGGAGAGATGGCTTGGGAGTTAAGAATGCTGGCTATTCTACCAGAGGACCTGGGTTTGATTCCCAGCACCCACATGGCGGCTCACAGTGGTCTGTGACTCCAGTCTCAGGGGATCTGACAAGTTCTTCTGGCCTCTGTGGACACTGCATGCATCTGGTACACAGACATACAGGCAAGCACCTTGTACACATAAAATAAAAATAAATAAAAATCTCAAAACAAGAAAGAACACTGCAGTAACAAAAGAAAGGAGAAATCTGGGCTAGGACTACAGAGGTATGGGAGGAATAAAAATGTGACTTTTCTACAGAAGCAGTCTTGTTGCAAACACATTCATTCCTCTCCTTTGTATTCTTGAGACAACAAAGGTCTAAATGCCAAAAATATTGACTTTTTTTTTGACGAATAGAATAACTTTACTAACCTGCTCTCTGAAAATTCTGAAAAATCACTCTGAAGTTCAAACTTGTACAGAACTTCTCCAATTAGATAGCCATTTGAAAATGCCTTTGCAAATGACTTGGGACCTGAATTTTAAAACATTGAAATAAAATAGTAAATTATAGTGTGATGTATGTAATCAAACCAGCAAAACTGAGCATGCACACACCATGTCCTGAATATATTTATAGAAACATCTTTTAATAACCAATGTAAAAGGTTTAACAATAGACATTAAGCTCCCCAAAGATAAACCAGTAGTTGATGGTAAACAAAATTTTAAAAGAAGTAGAAATTTTTTTTCTAATTAACATTAAACAAAACACAATACAATTAATAAGTAACCTTAATCTAAAACAACTGTCAAGGTAGTCTATGAAACTGTGCTCTAAATATGTAAGCAATGTCTCTAACCTACAGGGATAGTACATTCTGTCTAATTGAGATGCAATCTAATTTTTTTTAAATATAGATTTAATTTAACCTGTAAAGTAGTGGGAAATGTACTAAAATCATCCATAGTTTTAAAAATAATCCTTAATGGACACAATAGGAATCTTGTTTCACGGTTCAGACAGGTCAATATTGTCCAGTTGATGTGTAATGGAATGAGGGCAGTACCTCAGAACAGAGTTCTCAAAAGAAATAAAGATGGCTAAGAAATATTTTTAAAAGTATTCAGCATCCTTAATAATTAGTGCAATGCAAATTAAAACAACTTTGAGATTTCTTCTTCCTGCAGTCAGAATGGTTAACGTCAACAATGACTTACAACAAAGCAGATGAGGACATGGGGAAGGGTGAACCCTTAGTTACTGTTGGTGAGACTGCAGGCTGGCACAGCCACTGGGTAAAAAGGTGCAGAGAATTCTCAAAAATCCAAGAATGTATCTGCCATATGACCTAAATATACCATTCCCTGGTATATTCCTGAAGGATTCCTCATTCTATTCTAGATACTTTCTCATCAATCTATTCACAATAGGCTAGGAAATGGAAACCACCTAAATGTCCTTTAAATGATGAATAGATGATGAAAATTGGGTACATATAAACTGTGGTGGTATTGTGTCCCCCAAAATATTGTGTATGCTAATAAACTTATCTGGGGTCAGAGAACAGGACAGCCACAATATTAAACATGAGGATAGGCTGTGGTAGCACACGCCTTTGATCCTAGCATTCCAGAGACAGAAATCCCTCTGGATCTCTGTGAGTTCAAGGCCACATTGGAAATGGCCAGGCATGGTGACACACGCCTTTAATCCCAAAAAGCGAGCCTTTAATCCCAGGGAGTAGTGGTAGAAAGCAGAAAGGTATATAAGGCGTGAGGACCAGAAACAAGAAGCTTTTGGCTGGTTAAGCATTTGGCCTTGTTAAGCTTCCAGGCTTCTAGCAGCACAGTTCAGCTGAGACCCATTCTGGATGAGGACTCAGAGGCCTCCAGTCTGAGGAAACAAGACCAGCTGAGATCTGGCGAGGTGAGGTAGCTGTGGCTTATTCTGTCTCTCTGACCTTCCAGTGTTCACCCCAATACCCGGCTCAGGTTTGATTTTATTAATAAGACTTTTAAGATTCATGCTACAATAGACAATATTCTATTCAGCTGTAGAGAATCATGAAATTATGGGATTTGCAGGTAAATGGATGAAACTGGAAACTATTACACAAAGGCAAGGCAGATACAGAAAAACAAACATCACATGTTCTTAATTATTCTTTCTTTAAAAATGTCCTTAAGTATAGATGCAAAGAGGTAGTTGGGGAATGAGACATCCTGCTCTCAAAGGCCTCACTCAGGGAACTCTATGCCAACCGTTAGTATTTTCATATCTGACCCCAGCACACAATTTTATATAAAAATTTCTTGATATTTGTTCTCATAGTACTTAATCTGAATGATATTTCAATTTTATGGTGATTCAACATGATCATACCTTTTCTTTATGGACATTTCCTCTAAAGTGGCAGGTCTGGCACTCATTAGTGGCCTTAAGCAAGCTTGCTCTCAAGAGACCAGTTCGACTGTTGTTTTAAAGCTATTCATCACAGAACACATTCAAAGTTTATAGATTTAGGCTCCCAATCAGTCCCATCTGCCCTTGAAAATTTTTTCTTGAAGAGTGGATACCTCTGGGATGACAATTCACAATTCACACTACACGTTACCTCTATGAAATAAGCCTGTCCTTCATAACCAAGGGACCCACTGTCCTTCACTTAACATGGCAACACTTGCGGCGCCATCAAAGAACCTTGTGATGATTGGCATGATCTTTCATTAAATGAAAGTGCCATCTGATATGATTCTTTGATTATCTAAAGCTGATAAAATCCCAAGGTTTACTTCCTCATCAGGACAGACTGTATTAACATTTCCTCCTATACTGTTGTTACTTTCCATGCCCTTGAAGATCTCCTGATGCACCAGAGCTGTTCCCTGGGTCAGCTGCCACCCTCTCCTCCATGGCCATTCTATCTCTACTGCTAATTGCATCTTTTTTTTTTCAGTTTCCTCGCTAGACTCTTCTGTAATCCATCCCTATTCTCTTAGTTTTCTAGGAAGCCGTTTGACCTAGAGCCATTGTCAGACTGTAGCTATCTATATCTTTCTTCCAGGTCCTAGCTCTTTGGGGTTTGGGTTCAATTTTTAAGCACACTGCTTTCTGTTCAGAAGCTATTGCTCTGTCTCCTCCCTTGACTGCTGCCCTCTGTACCTTGCCCTGTGCTTGTTTAAGCCAATCCAATGCCTGGAATTCAGCCCACAAATAACTAGGATATAGATTAATAGTATTCTGTCACCCTTGATACAGCAGATAAATGGGCAGTAGCAAAGTATTTGCTACAAAAATGATTTGTTTAAAAATACTCACAATCCACTTCCTTTGAAATGACATCGAATATTAATTATGCAACTCCAATATAGATAAAATAGAGGTGTTTATGGCATAAAGTCAAAGAAGGAGTAATCAGTTATTTATCTTGCTGTCAGAATAATGCATAATAAAATAATACAAAACATTGGTCAGCAGGTTTTCATGCATAAAGGACTTCAGATTTATGGTGTCAGCATGAAGGATTACACTGAAAAAAAATACATTAAATGGTAAGATCAACAAAGAAGTTAGTACAAAATGGAAAAAAAAAACAGGAAGGAATATGTGCAAACAATGAAGCAAAGAAAGGAAAAGGGAAGAAAAGCATGGTCATTCGGGATATGTAGATTGAAAGGGAACAATGTCTTATCAATTCATTCCACATTGTTCTCTTAATCTACATATCCCTATAAGACATAACAAGCCAAAGAGAAAGGAAGCAACATAAATAAAGGGTAAATCAGGGAGAGGCATAGTAAGAAACACAGGGAAAGCATTTCTCCTTTTTGTTTTATTGTGCTTTTTCCCTCCCATTCAGTATCACTAAGCAGTATGACTAATTCCATAGTAACCACCTCCATGAATTAGTTGTACTACCAGTTGTCATTTCCAATGTGAAGAAGTGACAAGTTGACTCCAGGACAATGGACAGTAAATAGTATAAGAAATGTGTAAGGGGCACTACTCATCTTTAAGACAGTTTATTTTTCATCTAGATCATGGTTGTTTAGTAGAAACTCAGCCCCACCTACAACCATACAATCCATAGGTCTGGTGCTCATCACTGAAATTGACATGTGATAAAATCTTTAATGTCATCCTCTGTGATAGGTCTGTCATACTCCGGCAGCAGGTGAGATGGCCTGTGTGCTTCTATATCAATGTGGACCAGTGCTAGTTGAAGAAAACACTTAAAGCCATCCACAGTCCAAAGTGGTAGCGAAGGATCTGGAAGAAGGGACTTTGTTTTATTCCTGGTCTGTATACATGTATACCTTACCTAATTGAACATCCATAGTTTTTTTATGTGTAAAAGAGGAAGACTGGACCCTCAGCCATAAAGAATTATTTGAGAATTATATGAGACATTGCACATATAGTGCCTGGAGTCATGACTGATTCACAGTGTGCTCAGCGGTGATTTTATTATCATGATTACACTCTTCTAAAAATATGGGTCGTGTTAGCTGTACAGACTCCACACTGAGTAACAGATCTTCAATGGTGATGTTGCATGAACACTTCTCCAAAGGGTATTTCAATGTCCAGAAAGCAAACATTTGACACTGCCCTGAAAGCCAGATGTGAGCTCACCGTAGGGCCAGGTGTAACACCTTCACCATTCTGGTTAAGCATCTAGATAGAATCAGTTGATTTGTACAGAAAAATATTGCCTGTTTGCATTCAATGAGATAAATAAACACTAAAAAGGGCCATAACACTTCCCATTAGATATTTCAACCAAATAAATAAAGAACAAATTTCAGACAATTCTGGCTTAGAGATTATAGATAAAAGATCAAAAACCATGTCACTTTATGCTCAGTGGCATTTGCTCCCTTATGACAAGAGGAAAGATCCTGTCTACATCTCAAGCGCATGTTTTAAAATCAAGCAAATTTATTTTCCTTTGAAAGAGATAAAGGTCACTGCTGGCAGCTGGAAAATGGCCCGTTTCTAAGAGCCCTTCACATTCCTCAGAGCTGGCCAGCACTCACGGAAAGACCTTGGCCTGCTTGTGTTGAGCATAACCAATTTCACAGCATACTAACTGCAGATAAGGCTCGTTTGTGGTCCTGTTGGATCAAACAACACACCCACTGTAATTATGTCTAAACTCAGATAAAACCAAGAGACTGTCCAGGACACGAATGGGACTGAACCTCCCTAATCTGACTAGTATTAGTGATGGCCAATTTCTCACTGATCATTGCTCTACCCTGCTCACTTCTCCCTATTGCTAGGTATGTCATTAAGAAATAAAATCAGAGAATTTCCTAGTTTTTGAGAGGGTCAGACTCAGCATAAAGCGTCACTTCCAGGAACCCTCCTCAATAACATTCACTGGGAGCCCAAATACTTCCTAACACCCTCACAGAGAGCCTGCACACATTCTTGCCTTGCAAGCACTCAATAAGCCTGCTTCATCCAGTTGTAGCTGTGTCCTGTGGCTTTTGCCTGGAGTGCCTTGACCAATTTCCCTTCAAATGACAAAAATGATTGACCTTTACAATTTTCTCCACGGAAGGAAGGTTTCATCAGAATCTCAAGGTTTATATTGGAAATGAAATATTAATTTCTATGTTATAGAATTTCAATTATGAAAATACTTGGCATCATTATTTTCATGAAACTGGTCTTAAAGCATTAGTTCTGGTTTACACAACGCTGGGTGTTTTTCACACTTGCTATATTGATATTTACTATTGCTAGTGAAAGGATTCTGTGTTTTAATAAAGGAAAATGCTGCTTAGTAGCTAGAAAATACAGATATATTATTTTCTACCAGAAGTGATATGGTTTTTAATGACCCTGACAATGAAATATCAGAAAATATGTGCTTTAATGACACTTTATAAAAGAGGAAGGGATCTAGAGACAGCCAGTTTAATGTCCTACCTGGACAACTGTAAACCAAGCTCCATTCAGATATGACTTAATTTATGTATTAATACCCCAAGGAAGAAATAAATGATTTCTTGTCATTTTTCAGTTTATGTTACTGCAGCAGAACAACACAAAACATTCACTTATTTGAAGTTTTTTCTCACATTTCCAAAAGTGAGAAAGTTCAGTACCAAGGTGTCAGAACCTGTCAAAGGCCTTTTGGCTGCATCCCAACATGGTACGAGGTGCAAGTACAGGTAAGTATGTAAAGTGGACACAGATAGAGACCAAGTTTATCGTCTCATCAGGATGCCACCCCAAAAATGTTCCTGTGAGTACCATCAGGAAGGGAATTAAATTTTAGCCTAAAGTTTTGGCAGGGACTGTGAACATGTGACAAGGCCTGAGATTCATTTTCAGATCTAAAATCATATTATTTTATAATATGGTAGGATCACAATACATCATAAAAATATATATTCAGTAGGACCATTTATATAGCTCCATTTTAAAAAGTAAAACTGGAGATTAAAAAGAAATAAACCTATGAAAGTATCTAAATAAAGTATAACCAGCTGAGCATGGTGGTGCAGGTCAACAATCCCAGCACTCAGGGGCTGAGACAGATGGATTGCCATGTGTTCTAGGCTATCTAAGGCAGGGATGATAGACTATGTCTCAAAAGCCATCTAAGTAAACAATAAAGTATGCCCATAAAATTGAAGGCAATTCTCAAGAACTATTAATATTCAACATAGAAAGACTAAATTGGGCCTTTGGGAAACCCAACTGTTAATAATAAACAAGGAGCTTAGAATATTTCATAAAACACAAAATTGAACTATTTAATTAAAAATCGTGTGAACAATATTCCTTGTGTATACTGGTTGACAATGCAACTGTGTTCTCTAACAACAGGAGAATTCACAGTGATTGAAATTTCAGGGGCTTTCAGCTGCAGAAGGAAACGAGGGAATACTTTTAAATAGTGTGTTGTTCTCAAATATTGTGGGGTGGAAAGTATGAAGCAAATATAATCCAATCCCATTTTAATCAATATATTGATAAAATGTGTCCATCAGAAACATAATAAAAACCAAACATCAGCTTGGTTTGAGGATTGTCTGATAATAGATCATTCTAACTGACAACAAGCAATTTGATCTATAAATGTGTTTTCCTCTGAGTGTGCCAGACAAACAAAGTTATGGGTCCTGTTAATTTTCCAATAATACTTAGTTTGATGGCCTTCTCCCCATAAGAAATTGTCACCTCCTAGTATAAAATCTACAATGATTAGCATCAGAGAATTCCTCAGAACTTCCTTATATTAATAAAACTGAGCTTGCTCACTCACAATGCTAGAAAATGCTGGAAATATAGCTTACTGAGTATCTAGCAGATGTCGGCCATGGTTGTCAGTAGTTATCATCAATGATAACCTGCCATCTTCTCAAATACACATTAGTTATGACTTCTCTGGCACAAATAATAGTATTTAAAGATTATTATTCCCATTTCAGATTTCAAGACATAAAGGTATTTATTTCCTGAATGCAGCTTCTCTTTAGTGTGCCTTGATAGTATCAATAATAATGTTTATGACCATGGAAGATATTAAGATAGACATAATAAGTTTACTTAGATTTTTCAATTTATCCATCGTCAGAGTCCAAGAGACATGCACTGTTAGCTATGATTCTCTTTATGATTAATCTGATCTATACAAATAATTTGAAACTGTATATCTTCATTAGGGCTACTATTGCTATGATGAAACACTATGACCAACAGCAAGTTGGGGAGGAAAGGGTTTATTTGATGTATGCTTCTATATCCATAGTCTATCACTGAAGGAAGTCAGGAAAGGAATTCAA
>CABHPQ010141745.1:8297-48382 GCA_902168405.1 Peromyscus aztecus | reverse complement strand
TGGTGCTTGGTTGGGGATCTTTGCAGCTGTTCCTAGCAGTTACTGGATGAAGGCTCTATGGTGATAGTTAGGGTATTCACCAATCTGATTACCAGGGTAGGCTAGTTCAGGCACCCTCTCCATTAGTGCTAGTAGTCTCATCTGGGGTCATCTTTATGGGTTCCTAGGAACTTACCTAGCACCAGGTTCCTCCCTTACCCCATAATGTCTCCCTCTATCAAGTTATCTCTTTCAATGCTCTCCCACTCCATCCCTCCCCCAACTGGACCATCCTGTTCCCTCATGGTCTCATCCTCTATCACCTCCCCTGTACTACCTCCTTCTCATGCCCAGTTTACTCATGGAGATCTCCTCTGTTTCCCCTTCCCAAGGTGATCCATGCATCCCTCCTTGGATCCTCCTTGTTTCCTAGCTTCTCTGGAGCTGTGGATTGTAGTCTGATTATCCTGATTATCCTTTGCTTTACATCTAGTATCCACTTATGAGTGAGTACATACCATGTTTGTCTTTCTGAGTCTGGATTACCTCACTCAGGATGATATTTACTAGTTCCATCCATTTGCCGAGCATTATTCCACTTCTATAGCTCTTATTTTCTCATTAAGTTGTTATGGAATTCGAATCCATCAGAAAGACCACAGAGCTTATTCAAATTATAATTAAATGAACTTATTAATAACTTCTAGGAGGGTGACAGCCAAACTGAAGGCATGTCCTGCAGAAGAGGCTAGAGGAAGGATTTTTAAAGGTGAGTATCACAATTATTTCATTTATGTGAAAAGTGTACCTGAGTGAGAAACTGGTTTTACTCCCCTTTTCTGTGAGAAGCTATCTCTCTCCCCCTGTATAGAGCCATAAAGGAGCTGTCTCACTCCCTGGTACACAGTGACAAGTGGGCTTACAAAAGCCAGAGCAAGCTGTTAATTACCTCATAGCAGTTTTACAATTTTAGGGAGGAGGGCAAGGAGTCAGAGTTGCCAGGAACTTACCTTTTAGGAATTTAGAATGGGTACCTAGTGAAAAATGGTGTTCCCTTAGCCATCCTGAAGTTGGGATTATAACAATATCTATACGTGCAGTTTGTTTACAATAAATTAATCAATCATAAATTTATAAACATGGTGTAAGAGATAAATTAGCAAGAGCTAGTGTAGGATTCTTGTAAGAGCAAATGGGCTAGCTATATCTTATCCTTGTGACTGGCACACAACAGACATAGAGTAGACATCAGTGAGTGACTATTTCATGAGGAAATCATGTATCTGGGCCAATGGTGCAAATTGGTAGGTAGAGTGCTTGCCTTATAACCATGGGAAACTGAAGTGAACCCTCAGAATCCACTTTTAAAAGTTATGCATGTTTGTATGCTTTCTTATCCCTACACTGAGGAATCAGCATCAGGCAATCACTGTGCTATATAGCCAAGCCGCCTAGCCTGAGTGACCCTGTCAAAAAAAATAATAATAAAGAAAGAAATAAAGAAAGAAAGGAAGAAAGGATGGAAGAAAGGAAGGAATAATAGTAGAAAAAAGAAAAAAAAAAAGGCTAGCAGTGACTAGAAAACAACCGAGTTCATCCTCCGGCCTTTACATGCATGCACACATGTGCACCTGAACCTGCAGGCACAAATACAGGTGCCCAGGCTCACAAACATACATACATTTAACAATTAATTATATATCACAGAATGGATTAAAGGATAGAACACAGAAGTAAAGAATATCTGTGTACTTCAAATGTTTACAGCATCTTAACCACTCAGATAAGATTTGAAGATTCCTTTAAATCACATTAGATGACCTTGTTGGATAGAAGCTTGCAAAGGATGAGACAATTTTTACATAGAGAGATCACAAATCACTACTTCCCCTCTCCTTTCCACTCCCTCTCCAGTTCTATTCTCTCTCCCCATGTGTGACAGAGAGTAAAAGAAAATGCATTCTCTCAGTAAAAGAGAGAACCTCACTCTCTTATCTCTACCTCCCAATTTTACCTCTTTTACTTAGAAAATGCATCCTCTGAGCTAGAAAGAGGAACCTGACATTACAGCACACTGTGAGGTAAATGTTTTCTTTTTAAACCACACCCTTTGTGCTGTTTTGGTGCTATAGCTCAAGCTAATCAGTGCAAGAAATCACCAGTCATTTCATACTGAAGTAAATGTTTAAAGAAAAAAAAATCTGTATATTTATTGGGATAAAACAGATTATTCCCACCCATTAAATTACTAATAGATGGCCCACTCCAGAGACCCATGCATCTTCTGTAGGATCCTTTCCTGCATTCCCAGGCTGTCACAGTGAACTTCATATCAAATTTAAGAGTTTTTAGGGGAATTCAGAGTCCTACTTGGAATATCTTCTAAACTGATCTACTCTATGGAAATATATTTGGGGGTAGGAGATTTGGACAAGTTCTGAAAGGACCAGGATGACCTTGAACTCTTTATATAGGCAAGGATTACATTGAATGCCTCATTCTCTTATCTCTACCTCCCAATGCTGTAGTTATAGTCTTATGCTACCATGTTGAATAGAACTGAAACATTTTTTAATTATGTCTAAATTTAAAGCTGTGTCGTTGGGCACTTAAACTATTTCCACAGGGAAGAAGTCATTGGAGGGTGGAGGGAGGAAGCTAATTTCCACCTTTAGCTCAGTTGTTAAGAAAAAAAATCACTCTTTTACAAAACCAAATGTGCTCTTCCACACGACATTCATCTCAGTCAGTGTTGCCTTTGAGGATTGATAGGTAGATGCTCTGGTCACTCATTCTCACAAAAATAGTGAACGTTAGGATTCATTTAAGGATTATATTGATCCAACCAGTAACTCTAGCATTTTACTGTAGGGTATCCACATGTAATTTCAAGTGTGAATTACTGCTATGTAATTACAACTCTAATTATCTTTTTATACTCTGGGTCAGTTCATTAAAACTGCGACCCAGTGAGCCGCCCTTCATCTTCAGTCCGTCCATTGTCACAGTCTTTTTTTGCCAAATGTTCAGCTTCACATACTAAATGACGTTTGCTTTCAGTTTATAACAGGCTCCTTTATACATTTAGACATGTCCTCAGCCTAAGTGCATTTGTCACACTTTGAGAAAGCTTTAAAGACCTTAAGAATATAATTGAAATGATTACCAGCAATAATAAAATGCATTACAACGTTAAATGTAAATCTTTACTTCCAGGCTTAAAAGCTTTCTTTTTGGCCTAACAAGGAAACTATGTGGTTTGGATTATTTGTCTGTCCTCAAGTAATTTTGAAAGCAAAAAATAGCATGGTGGGAAAATGTGTGTGGTCTTGACATATACATAAAAGTAAGGCCAAGGAGAGGCAGAAATAATAGGATAATGGTAAAATGGTGTTGGGAAATAAACTAATTTTATCCACACTGTTTATACTGACTCACACTGTGTCCTCCCCACCAAAAGGCTAACCTCCTAACACCTGGATCCAGTGATTGTGGACATAACTGGTTAAAGGTCCTTCACAGATAAAACTAAGTTAAGCATTTTGAGGTACAATCTTCACTGGCTATTTTGATAAGCTTTAAGAATAAGTACTTAAAAGAGAGAGAGGAGAAAGCAATGAGGAAAAAAAAGATTGCAGTGACAGAATCACAAAACCAAGAATTTCAAAGGTAAAGAGACCAGAAAGGATCTCCTCCAGAGTTATGGAAGAAATCAACCTTGCTAACACCTTGATTTCATATTCTAGCTTTCTAAACTACAAAAAAACTGCTTGCTCCCAGTTGCTTAAAATGCCTAATTTTATGCTGGAGAGATGGCTCAGTTCTTAAGAGATCATACTGCTCAGGCATAGGACCTGAGTTCGATTCCGAACACCCACATCGTTATGTTCACAAGTGCCAGCTCTGGAGAACCCAATGTCTCTGACACCCATAAGAATCTATACACATATGCACACACACACACCCACACACCCACAAATGCACACCTACACATGAACACACAGAGGAAAATAAAATTCCATATCTCTATTTTAACTGCTCTAGAAAACTAGAACACTAATTAGAAAGTATTTAAACAGCTTTCTGTTTGTTTTTTCTGATACAGGTTCTGATCTGGAGTTCTAGATCCCCCTGCCCCAGTCTTTATTCTGCCAGGAATACAGGCTGCATCACCATGCCATGTCCAAGGCATTCTGATTAGCTATCTTTCTCCATTTGTTAATTACATTTGGGGGCACATTGAAAATAATATTTCAGTATAAGTAGCATTTGGCAAATTTTTGCAAACTAAATGGTTAATCTTAGTTTTTATTTTATCATCCATATCTATAATAAATATTTTTGTCTACCAAAATATTAAATTGCTTCAGAAAATTGCATTAATGTGTATACAGAAAAGTGCTATTGTCGCGACCACCTCAGCCAGCAAGGAAGACACGACACCGAGCTCTTCTTCCTGCAGTTTATTTAGGACCCTTGAACAATCTTCTGACTTCTGACCCCCCTGGAAAGCCTCTCCCGGCCTCAAATAGGCTCTGGGCAGCCAACCCCAGATCACCACGTGGGCATTGCCCAATAGGCTCAAGCATGCGCAAGCAAGCCACAAATTCCGCTATAGCCTTATATGGAGCTGTTTACCACAGGGAGCACTCGCCATTGGGAAGGCGGAAGGTGGAAACCAGCACCATCTTTAAGGCGTGGCTGTACGCAGTTCCCTACAGTACCCCCCTTTTGTTTTGTTTAAAATAGCAGGCGAGAGCAGAGGTCTGATCTCTGTTAAGAAAAACAGAGGACTATGTACTGGCATCCACACAGGTGTCATCCACCTAGAGAATGCTTGACCTGTCCGATACCCTTTTTTACAGAGGTGGGAACTTGGGGCATTAACCCACATGTAATCAGACGTACTCTCCTCAAGACCAACGATGCTGTTGTGGTCCTGAGTGTAGTGTGCTAGCCTCGTATCCTGTATATAGCCAACCAGGTTTGGGGAAACTGTCTGGCCTCTATGACCGTAAAGACTTGAATGATCATGGCTGTACTGTGCTGTTGAGAGAGCCTAATGCGGCAGATGCACCACAGGCAAATCAGGGAGACAAGCACCAGTAGGCCTGTTAAGGCACCTAAACCTGCCCACTCTTTTAGATGATTCATGGCCATAGAGATCCCCAGCGACAGTCCTGCAAGTCCAGGATACACTCGAGTTGAATTGACAGCAACTATGGCCTCTCTCAGTTGATCCACCAGGCCATTGAATTTTCCTGTTCAATTTTTTAGAAGGTAACTAGACAACTGTTTAGAAAAGTTTGCAGCATGAGTAAAATTTTTATACTGGATACTAGTTACACATAAGCTAGGATTTATCGTGTTCTTCTCAATATTGAGTTCTCCTCACCAAACGTTCAGGTACCCAGATCGGGTCTTGCCGAACCTGTGGGAAAACACAAACAGGACCTTGTGCCCATGTCAGCACGGGATCCGGACCGTGCCAGACACCTGTCAACATGTCCTTTCATTGTACCATTTTTTAGTGGGGCCTTGTTGACCCTGATGCCTATCAAGAGTAGGCCTTTGATCTAGATCCAAGGATAGGAAAGTTAAGTTCTCTCCTGTGGACCCAAAACCTTTGTTACCCCTCTGCTTTGTATGTGTAGCGAACTGATCATGGAGACTAGGTAAGATAATCATCTGTGCAATTTTATCTCCAGGAGAAATGGAGGAAATTCTTTTTGGGGACTCAACCATAATTTTCACTATACCAGTATAATCAGGATCGATCACTCTTGGGTGTACTTTAAGACCTCTCAAGGTGATGGAGGATTTCCCTATCAGCAGACCCACCGTGCCCGATCTCAAAAGGCCTCTAAAGTCAGAGTCCACCAATTGAACTCCCATTTGTGGGGTCAGTATGAGTCTAGTGGTGGCACGGAGGTCTAATCCTGTTGAACCTGTAGTGGCTCTCCGTGGTTCCTCGGATGAGGAAGGGTTGGCCACTGCTCTGGTTGACATTTTTGGCTGTGACTCTCCACTGCCCCATATATTTGTGGGCCCTGGGGACAGGGGCCCTGCTTTTCCCTTTTTTTTTTGATAAATCCCAGATCTTATTGTTGATATTGGTTGTCCATTGATGTCTTTAACTGACCTGTACTCATTTGCCCAATGTTTTCCTTTTTTACATCTTGGGCACAAGCCTGGTTGCAGAGGGTGTTGTCCCCTTCCTGTTTTTGTGTTCCTACCTCCTTTTGAGCAATTACGCTTTAAATGACCCGTTTTTCCACACCTGAAGCAGGCTCCAGAGTTAGTATTCTCGGTTCCCTTTTTTGTTAGCTGGATGACAGCTGCTGCCAATCCAGCATTGGATAATGGCCCACCCAACTCTCTACACACCTTCATCCATGCTTTAAGGCCTTTTGATTTGTAAGGAGTTATAGCAGTTTTGTATTTTTTTGTACATTGTTCATAAACTAACTGCTTTATGAGGGGCATAGCCGCATCAGGGTCTCCAAAAATTTTGTCTGCGGCCTCAACCATACGAGAAACGAAGTCTGAAAAAGGCTCCATGGGACCCTGAAGGATCTTAGTAAGATTGCTGCTCACTTCCCCCTTATTGGGAAGGGCTTTCCAGGCTTTTATACCAATTTTGTTAATTTGTTCATAAACCTGAACTGGATAGCCGGTCTGCTGGTTAGCAAACTGACCTTGCCCAAGTAGCATGTCCCTATCCCATGTCGGATTGCCTGTAGCAAGATTAGCGGCTGTCTCCTCATTAGCAAATTCAATTAGTAAAGCTCTCCAATCTAAATATTGACCTGGAGACAAGCAAGCGTGGGCAAGCCCACTCCAATCAGTAGGAGTCATACAATGTCTGTTCAAGGCCTCCACTTGGGCTACAGTAAATGAAGCAGTAATACCATATGTCCGTACAGACTCTGCCAGGGACTTAATTACCTTAAAGTCTAACGGCTCATGGTATCTTTGACCTTGATTATCTTGAAATACTGGGTAGACTGATAGCATTTCAGTTCTGACTGTCCTCCATACTTCCAGATTAAAGGAGATGGCTGCCGCACTACTCCCATAGGGTGACTGCGCGGCAGGTTCACAGTATGGTGTGGCACAAGCCTCCCTCTCCTGTTGTTTTTTGTCCTTTTTTTTTGTTTATAAACTCTAACATTTTCCACCTGTTCTGTAATTGACCTTACCTCTTCAGATTTACTAGATTTAGCCCTTTCCGACTCTAACAAGTCGCTTTTAAGCTCATTTTTAAGCTCTGAAAGACTAGGGTACAACTTTTTATTCTTTTTTTTCTTTTTACTTTTTGTTTTATCTGATAAGGCCTTTTTTGATCTCTCCTCTTTTAAGATTTCTAATGCAGTTTGTCCCTTTTTAACCGCTTTACTACATCTCTGATCCTCAAGACAGCCTCTTACTAGCTTCCACACCGGTCTTACCCCACTCCTTAATGTTCCTTGCTCTGCGGCAAAATCAAGATCTCTTTCTAACCTTTCCCAGGTGGCTGTAGTTAAGCTCCCAGAAACTGCAAACCAGGGAGCTACAGTATCACACTCCTCCAGAAATCTTTCCAGAGTGCTTTTCTTTATTTTCAATTTCTTTGATAAGAGCAGCTCATTAAGAACCAAAAAAATTGGGTGCGACAAAGAAGTGCCCATTACTGTTCTCAGGCTAGAAATTAGTAGTTTTACCTTATACTTTTAACCTTCCGCTTTTGTTGTGGCTCTTTAAATCCTTTTTTTTTTTTTTCTGCTTTTGTCGCGGCCTTTATACTTTTAACCTTTCACTTTGGTTGCGGCCTTCTGAATCCCGCTCTCTCTTTATCTACAGAGAAGAGCAATCCCCGCTCTAGACGTGGATCCCCATTTTACCTGAGGACTTACCGGTATACCACCCTGACTGCAGGAAGTTCTGGGCTCACTGGTGAGAGGGTCCCCGTACGGGCCACCAATTGTCGCGACCACCTCGGCCAGCAAGGAAGACATGACACCAAGCCCTTCTTCCTGCAGTTTATTTAGGACCCTTGAACAATCTTCTGACTTCTGACCCCCCCTGGGAAAGCCTCTCCCGGCCTCAAATAGGCTCTGGGCAGCCAACCCCAGATCGCCACGTGGGCATTGCCCAATAGGCTCAAGCATGCGCAAGCAAGCCACAAATTCTGCTATAGCCTTATATGGAGTTGTTTACCACAGGGAGCACTCGCCATTGGGAAGGCGGAAGGTGGAAACCAGCGCCATCTTTAAGGCACGGCTGTACGCAGATCCCTACATGCTATTATTCCTGTGTGGATACAACACTTATTACATATAAAACATCATTATTTTTAAGGTGGGAAAAAAGTTGAGACAGAAATGATCTCTTTAATTGACATAAAACTGACACTTTTTTCACTTGTTCATTGACTGTACAGTTAATTATTGACAATCTTCTACATACTATCATACTTTTCAGACAAAACAGAGAATATATACAAACATACCTTTACATTGTTATTCTTATATTCATTTGCAAGTGGAGAAGGAACTTTCAGTAAATACCATCAACATAGACTGTATATTATGTTAAACAAGGTTAAGAAACAAGTACTGTGCTAGAATTGTTAAATATTTAAATCTGATGGTCTGTCTCCAGCAAGTACTTGAAAAAGATGAGGGAGGGCATCTTAGTCAGTGTTCTATTGATGTGAAGAGCCACCATGATCATGGCATCTCTTATAAAAGAAAGCATTTAATTGGGGCTTGCATATAGTTCAGAAGTTTAGTCCATTTTTATTATGGCAGGAAGCATGGCAGCACATAGGCAGACATTATACAGGAGAAGTAGCTGAGAGTTCTATATCTGGATCTGCAGGCAGCAGAGAGACACTGGACCTGGCTTGGGCTTTTGAAACCAAAAAACCCATCCCCAATGACACACATCCTCCAACAGGGCCAAACTTCCTAATCCCTTTCAAGCAGTGCCACTCCCTACTGACCAAGAAATAAGATATGAGCCTGTGGAGAGTATTGTCATACAAACCAACACATATGTTCTTGAAGATATTTGGGAAATATTTTCCAATGTGGAGGTCAGCTTTAAGATCTATGTTTATTTACTCAGGAGATATCAAATTCATGAAACCAAATAAGAAGCTTGTGGAAGCTGATGTAAAGAATTAATATTTTAAGATGTTTAAGAAATTTATATCACTTGGAAATTTTTGCTTTTCTCTCCAAATGTGACATAATTAGACTTACAAATAAAGGAGGGTTCTCTTCTGTGTACAGGAGATGACAGATACAGCAAAGTAGTGTCAGGACAATCAGGGGGCTATTAGCACTGTCTAGACTCAGATGCTTATAATAAGCAGGAACCACACAGGTGGCAAGAGAGCTGAGCTTGCTCACCCACTGCATTGGATTTAAGGTGCATATCATAAAAATTTAAATTCTATATTTCCTGAGTACATTCCCAGAAGTAGACTGTGAGCATCTGCCTGTGACCATATATGTCAGTGTGGCTAGGCTGTTTTATTGAATAAGTCCCCCATTTTTGTTTTTATTTTACCATGTCTCAGTGATGTTGAATTACAAAAGCAAAGTCCTTTCATACCTGATGCTTTCTATTTTTCTCTTATATAGCTAGATGTATTTGCTCAGGTTATTGTATTCTCTCAGCTCACTAAAGACTCAGTTGGGACTGCTTCCTTGATACTCCTTCCTGTGTATTTATCACACCTCCTCTCTCCAGGACCACAGATATCATAATAAAAAATAAATAGCATAGTAAGACCAACAACAAGGATATGAAATAAGCCATGTTCCAATGACCTTGAAATGTTCTATAAATGAGATTTCTCTTGTCTATTTACAACAGAGTGTGAGGAGAAGGAAAGAAGGAAGGAGTGATTCTCCAGCTGTTATTACCTGCAATTAGACAGCCAGCAGATAAATCAGGTTTGGATGATGGACAGTTTGACTTTCAGATAACTACTTGACATTCATAATGTCAATCAGGTAGTTGGTAAATTTATGGGGCTAGAATTCAAGGGAATGGTTAAAGGTAGAGATACATATTTACTTCTTAAGTTATAGGTGAAATCTGAATCTAAAAAGATGAAGCTGGATGAGATCGCCAATAACATGAAACAGAGAAGTCTAGTGTCTCAGTAGTGGAACACACAAGGATGACCACACTGGCATAATAAGAATAAACTGAAGAAAAAGGAGATCGCCTTGATTTCTGTTAGGTCAAGCATTATTATAGCTATTGAGTGTTGAATTTGGCAAGATAAAATGTGTGCTGACTTGAAAAGAACAAGTTTAATGAGGAGGTCGAGACAAAAATCACAACTGAAATAGATTTATAACAAAATGTACAGTGAGAATTAAAGAAGGAAATATTGAATACTCTTCCAAGAGTTTTAGTCTACAACTAAGTACAGTGGAAAATTGAACGGTGATTCAAGTGTTATATATGCCAAAATAATTATTTTAAAAAAGGCAAATTAGGGCTAGGCGGTGGTGGTACATGCCTTTAATCCCAGCACTTGGGAGGCAGAGCCAGGGGGATGTCTGTGAGTTTGAGGACAGCCTGGTCTACAGAGAGAGATCCAGGACAGGCACCAAAACTATACAGAGAAACACTGTCTCAAAAAACAAAATAAAACAAACAAAAAAAAGACAATTAGCAGAATAAATCTCTTTAGAAATGATCTAAAAGAAAACAATTTGGCAATGTAAGGATGAAACCAGATCGATGTGTTGAATTAGGCAAAAAGGAGTTAACATTAGAAGGTAAGTAAATTGTTTATCATAGGATTGGATGGCAATCACTTCAAACTCTATGTAAATAATTTATCATTAATTGAACAACAATCACTTCAACCTCCATAGTAGAAACAACTATTTTGGGCCATAGAATGGCAGCTACCAAGTTATGCTGAGAATTTTTCAGTTCTTTTAATTTTCCTAATGAAATAAGAAGTAAGATCATCATTTGAGAATAAGTGTTGGCAAGGTGTTTTTAGGAGATTAAAAAAGGAAAAGAGAATAGAAGAAGCATGGAAAGAAATAAATTAAGGAACATGTGTGATTACTTAAAAGAATTAGATGGTCTCTGGGAGCACCTGGCCATGAACTTGTTCAGCTCTTGCAGCAAGGAGCAGTAAGTACAGAGCTGTTTCCACCCCCTCCCCCACATACACTGTACATTTAATTGTCATGTGTCCTCTATATCTAGCAATCTGATTCCTCTCCTCAGTTCTTTGTCTTTCTTTGTTTAGTAACCTTGACTGCTGGATTTTTACTTTGCTGATCATCCCTCAATTGGAGTCTCTCTGATGTTTTCTCAGGATAGGATTGAAGCTATGCATCTTTGTCAAGAATATCACAGATGTAATGTTTTGCTCTCCTAAGTTGTCTCTATCAAGGGCACACAATTGGAATGAGGTTTTTAGTACAATGCTGATTTTGATCTTCTGTTTCAGGTAATGTCTGCCAGGGCTCCTCACTAAAAATCATTATTTTCATCTTTATAACTTGTCATACTGACAGACTTCAGCAAGATTCCATTTTTCATGGTAATGTTTTAACTAATTTTAGTATATTTCACTGATTTTTACTTCTTTTACTGTGATAATGGAATGATGAATTTTTCCAAAGTCATTAACTGAAATCCTTCCATAAAGAAAAGCTGTTCCTCAGTGTTTAAATGTTTAATCAATCAATCTTACATAATCATGAAGTAATTTATATTATTCTACAAAATACTGGTACTACATTGCCACACGCATTTCTGTATCTTTGACCATTTTGTAGTTCTTCAGATTGACCTCTTGTCCTTCTCCCAGAGTGCCTTTCTGATACTTACTTTCTAGAAGCATGAGAAATGCTGACATCATCTTGTTTGTTTCTTCCCCACCTGACTATCAGCCATTTCTTCAACAATCCCTCAATCTTATTATATTTAATACCAAATCATGATTATTTCTTGGAGGCTTTTTTGTTGGACAGACCTAGGGAATATCTATGGTTAAATTCACATTCTTACCCACATTTGTCTCTTCACATATATATGAAGCTAAGCATCCAAACTGTTACCTTTGATCCTTGTCTAATGCTTCAGGGTTACTTTTGTCTTTGAATATTTTTGCATTTTGTTAGCCAAATATAGTTAATTATTTGCTTAATCTTATTAGATTTCCAACTATTGATCCACACCATTGTGAAGAAAAAAATCCTGACTACAACACAATGCTCGTATAGAGCTCTTTGTGAATTAATGCTGGAAGTTCATAATGGAATGTTCTTGGCCAAAATTGATAGGGTAATTCTTTTCTATTTCTCAATTTTTCTTTGTTACTTTTTTCAACAGCTTTCAAATTTTACCATTTATATGCCATTTAAGTTTTCTCTACATATTGATTCTTAAAAATACTCACTTATTTTTAGGTCTTCAAAGTATTTTAGTGCTCATAAAATCATAGTGATAAAATATGCATTCCCTAAGTTTAGGTCCCTCTTTATCATATTTTAAAATTCTTATCTCTTATCTCTCAAGTTATTTCCATCCTATCCCAGCTCCATCTCCAGATAATCAATATATTGGAAACGTGTGATTTATTCTACTTGTTCCCATTTGCACAAATGAATAGATGGGTGTATATCTTCTTATATTTCTTTTGATACACAAATGACTTGAATGTTACTTTTGGCAGATCAGAATTTTTATTTTTCCTCACATGTTTCTGTTATTACATCACTTTGTAATTATACCTTTCATTCTTTTATACGATTACAATATTGCTACATGTATTTAGTGATCTCTTGTATGTGAGCATGGGTAGGAAGGCTGATTTGACTTTGGCTGGTACCATTGTTGCTCTTACTGAGACCTTTTTGTTTGATTTGCTTCTTTGTCAGGTTAGTTGCAGGCTTGCACCATTCCCCAGTACAAGGATTACCCCACTCCCACCCAGCTTCTTGATATGAAGAGTGATCTTATGGCTTAGGTTGCTAGTGACTTATATATAGAAGTAGAGTGGGTAATTTCCAAATCAAAGCTTAAAGAAATAGCTTGTTTTCCATAATTTTAGTCCATCTATCACAAGATGTACAATACCTGCGATGGGGATTTTTCTATGCAGATTCTGGGATAAGGATGTGAATCATAGCTGTAACTATACTCAGTAGTTGTGAAATGTGATCAAGATAAAACAATGGAATCAATGAGATTTGGAGATTCTATGGTAATGAAAAATAATTTTGCTAAAACTTTTGGAACTGCTATGTGATTTAAGGCAAGAAAGAGAACCTACATCTTCTGTTCCTGTCTTTTCAGGCTGCCACACATCCCACAGAATGCATGCTTCAGACAACACATCATTTCCCATGGTTTTAGAGGCTAGACATTTGAGACCAAGGTGCTAGCAGGGATGACTTCTAGATAGACTTTATACTGGTTTATTGTTTGGCCACTTTTAAAGTTGTATTTTCATGTGGCCTTTGTTCCCCTGTGTTGCAAGAGAGAAAATTAGAGGGAGAGAGCAAGGGAAGGGAGAGCGAATAGGAGGGAAGGTGAAGTAAAGAAGAAGGAGGGGAGAATCAGAGGTAAGAAGAAGGGAGGAGAGAGGAGAGGAGTAGAAGGGAAAAGGAAGTGGAGAGGAAGGAAAGGGAACTGAAGAGACAGGGATGGGAAGGAGAGAGGAATGAAGAGGAAGAGAGGAGAAGAAAACAGGGAAGGGTAATGGAAAGGAGAAGGAAGGGGAGGGGAGGGAAGGGCAGGGAAGGGAGGTGTTTTTTTGTATTTTATTTATTTTTTTACTTTTTTGACTTTTTGCTCTTTTGAGGGGCCTGCCACCCAGCTACCAAATAAATACATACATGGAGACTTATTCTTACTTATGGATGCTTGGCCTTAGCTTGGTTTAATTATAGTCATTTTTTCTTAACTAATTATCCCATCTACCTTTTGCCTCTGGGTTTTTTCCTTTTCTTACTTCTGTATATCTTACTTTCACTCTTACTCTGTGGCTGGCTGTGTGGCTGGCCCCTAGCATCCTCTTCTCCCCCTTTTCTCATTCCTTGATATCTTTTCTCTGTTTTTCTCCTTCTACTTAGTCTCTCTGCCTCCCAGCCCCACCTATCCTATCTCCTGCCTTGCTATTGGCTGTTCAGCTCTTTATTAGACCAATCAGGTGTTTTAGACAGGCAAAGTAACACAGCTTTACAGAGTTAAACAAATGCAACATAAAAGAATGCAACACATCTTTGCATCATTAATCAAATGTTCCACGGCATAAACAAATGTAACACATTTTAAAATAATATTCCACAATAGGAAAGGGAAGGAGAAAAGAGGTAGACCTGAGGTTCCTTTCACCTATTACAGGTTCATTAGTCCTATCATATTAAGGTTCCAATTTTAAGGCTTTATTTAGCTTTGTCTGTATAAAGGCCTTTTCAAATATAATTACATTGGGAATTAGGGCTAAACCATGACTTTTGAAATTTTTTCATTCTGTAACATCTTAGTAAGAATAAATTTGGCTGGACAGTGGTGGCACATGTCTTTAATCCCAGCACTCAGGAAGCAGAGCCAGGGGATCTCTGTGAGTTTGAGGCCAACCTTGTCTACAGAGATAGATCCAGGACATGCACCAAAACTACACAGAGAAACCCTGTCTCAAAAATACCAAATGATCCCTGACCTCAAGCTCTACTATAGAGCTATAGTAACAAAAACAGCTTGATACTGGCATAAAAATCGACATGTGGACCAATGGAATTGAATTGAAGACTCTGACATTATTCTACACACCTATGGACATATGATTTTCCACAAAGAAGCCAAAACTGTACCATGGAAAAAAGAAAGCATCTTCAACAAATGGTGCTGGCATAACTGGATGTCAACATGCAGAAGATTGCAAATAGATCCTTATCTGTCACCATGCACAAAACTCAAGTCCAAGTGGATCAAAGACCTCAACCTAAATCCAGTTGCACTGAACTTGATAGAAGAGAAAGTAGGAAGTAGTCTGGAACAAATTGGCACAGGAGACTACTTCCTAAATATAACACCAGTAGCACAGACACTGAAAGCAACAATTAATAAATGGGACCTCCTGAAACTGAGACGCTATTGTAGAGTAAAGGACATGGTCAATAAGACCAAACAACAGCCTACAGAATGGGGAAAGATCTTTACCAACCCCACATCTGACAGAGGGCTGATCTCCAAAATATATAAAGAACTCAAAAAGCTAGACATCAAAATACTAAACAATCCAATTAAAAAATGGGCTATAGAGCTTAACAGAGAATTCTCAACAAAAGAATCTCAAATGGCTGAAAGGCATTTAAGGAATTTCTCAACATCCTTAGTCATCAGGGAAATGCAAATCAAAACAACTCTGAGATACCATCTTACACCTGTCAGAATGGCTAAGATCAAAAACAGTGAAGACAGCTTATGTTGGAGAGGATGTGGAGCAAGGGGAACACTCCTCCACTGTTGGTGGGAATGCAAACTTGTACAAACACTTTGGAAATCAGTATGGCGGTTTCTCACAAAATTGGGAATAAGTCTTCCTCAAGACCCAGTTATACCACTCTTGGGCATATACCCAAGGAATGCTCAATCTTACCACAAGGACACATGCTCAACTACGTTCGTATCAGCATTATTTGTAATAGCAAGAACCTGGAAACAACCTACATGCCCTTCAACTGAAGAATGGATAAAGAAAATGTGGCACATATACACAATGGAGTACTACTCAGCAGTAAAAAACAATGATATCATGAAATTTGCAGGCAAATGAATCGAACTAGAAAATATCATCTTGAGTGAGGTAACCCAGACTCAGAAGGACAAACATAGTATGTACTCACTCATAAGTGGATACTAAATGTGAGGGAAGGGATGGCCAGACTATAACCCACAACTCCAGAGAGGCTAGCTAACAGGAAAAGACCCTAGGAGGGACACATGGATGACCCTGTGAAGGAGAACTGGATGAGATCTACATGAGTGGACTGGGTGTAGGGAGGTGGCAGAGGTCGAGGAGTGGGGGATGAGAACATAGGGAAATGGGAGGGTCAAGCTGGAACAGGGACAGAGTGGGAGGGCAGGGAAGAAGATACCATGATAGATGAGGACATCATGGGAATAGGAAGAGGCAGGGTGCTGAGGAGGCTCTCAGGAATCCACAAGGTTGACCCTCCCTTGGTCTGCTGGCAGTGGTCCAGAGGGTGCCTGGACTGGTCTACTCTGGTGACCAGTCTAGCAAATAACCTAACTTTCACCTTATAGCCCTTTTCCAGTGACTGATGGAGGCAAATACAGAGATCCACAGCCAGACACCAGGCTGAGCTCCGGGAATCCAATTGATGAGAGAGAAGAGATACTTCAGGCAAGGGATGTCAGATCATGATGGGAGGATATGCAGAGATGACCGGACACACTAGTGGAAGCCCATAAACTGTGGACTGGTGGCTGTGGAGCCCCCATGGGACTGGACTAGACCCTCTGGATATGGAAGACAGTTGTTTGGCTCAAACTGTGTGGGGGGCACCCAGGCAGGGGGATCAGAATCTGTCCCTGGTCTATGGGCAGGCTTCTGGAACCTGGTACCCGTGGTGTGACACCTTGCACAGCCTTGGTGCAGTGGGAAGGGGCTTGGATCTGCCTAGGCTCAGTGTGCTGGGCTCTGATGACTCCCCATAGGATACCTCTGCTGTGGATATCGCTCTGTATAAATAAAACACTGATTGGCCAGTAGCCAGACAGGAAGTATAGGTGGGACTAACAGAGAGGAGAAGTGAGGGAACAGGAAGGCAGAGAAAGAGACTGCAGCCATCTCCAGGACAAGGAAGGTGTAAGGTACCAATAAGCCACGAGCCACGTGACAATGTATAGATTAATAGAAATGGGCTAAATATAAGAGTAAGAGCTAGACAATTATAGGCCTGAGCTAATGGCCAAGCAGTTTAAATTATATAAGCGTCTGTATGTTTATTTTATAAGTGGGCTAAGGGACTGCTGGGGCTTGGCAGGACCCGGAGAGAAAACTCTCCAGCAACAGACCTCGATTTGGGGGAGTGGTTTGGGAAAGAGGGCTGGGGGTGGGAGGAGAGGAGGGGGGATCTGTGGATAGTATGTGGAGTGAGTAGAAAATTTCTTAATAAAGAAAAATGAAAGAAAAAATACCAAAACAGAATAAATTTATAGAAGAGTTTAAAATTGTACTTTAAATGTAAAATTAGCATACTCAGTTTGAAATAGTATATGTGTATCTACTATGCAAAAGTTAATTTTAATTTAAAATGGTGTCTATTTGGTCAGGCATTATATTATTGATATTTATAATGAAGTTTCCCTGAGAAATTGTCCTTGAATACTTTTCTTTATGGTAAGAAATTGCCTTTTGTGCATGTAGCTTTGGTAATTCAATAACACAAAGCCTTAAAGTGAAAATCAATGTTTATAAAATCAATTATAAAATTGCATTATAATAAGTTTTTTTTAATTTTATTTTATAATTTAATTTAATTTTACATATCAACTACAGATTCCCTTTTTCTCCCCCCTCCCAGCCACACTCCCCCCCCCTGCTTTCCCCACAGCACACCCCCATTCCTATCTCCTCCATGGCAAAGACTCCCCTGAGGATTGAGTTCAACTTTGTAGATTCAGTCCAGGCAGGTCCAGTCCCCTCCTCCCAGGTTGAGCCAAGTGTCCCTGTATAAGCCCTAGGTTCCAAACAGCCAGCACATGTACTGAGGACAGGTCCCAGTCCCACTGCCTGGATGCCTCCCAAGGAGATCAAGCTAATCAACTGTCTCACTTATCCAGAGGGCCTGATCCTGTTGGGGACTCCTCAGCCATTGGTTCATCGTTCATGTGTTTCCATTAGTTTGGCTATTTATCCCTGTGCTTTTTCTAACCTTGGTCTCAACAATTCTCACTCATACAAACCCTCTTTCTTGCCAATTGGACTCCTGGAGCTCCACCTGGGGCCTGGCCATGGATCTCTGCATCCAGTTCCCTCAGTCATTGGATCAGGTTTCTAGCACAACAGTTAGGGTGTTTGGCCATCCTATCACCAGAGTAGGTCATTTCGGGCTGTCTCTTGACCATTGCCAGTAATCTATTGTGGAGGTATCCTTGTGGATTTCTGTGGACCTCTCTAGCACCCTGCTTCTTCCTATTCTCATGTGGTCTCCATTTACCGTGGGTCGCTTTATTAGAAAATTGGGAATCAATCTCCTCCAAGAGCCAGCTATACCACTCTTGGGCATATACCCAAGGAATGCTCAATCATACCACAAGGGCACTTGCTCAGCTATGTTCATATCAGCATTGTTTGGAATAGCCAGAACCTGGAAACAACCTAGATGCCCTTCAACTGAAGAATGGATAAATAAAATGTGGTACATATACACAATGGAATACTACTCAGCAGAGAAAAACAATGACATCATGAAGTTCGCAGGCAAATGGATGGATCTAGAAAAAATCATCCTGAGTGAGGTAACCCAGACTCAGAAAGACAAACATGTTATGTACTCACTCATAGGAGGATACTAGATGTAAAGCAGGGATGACTGGACTGCTACTCACAAATCCAGGGAGGCTACCTAAGAAACAGGACCCCGGGGAAGACACAGGGATCACCCAGTGACAGAGAAATGGATGAGATCTACATGGACAACCTGGATGTGAGTGGGGGTAATGCAAGGCAAGGGTTGAGGGAAAGAGAACTTGCGGGAGTGGGAGATCCCAGCTGGATCAAGAACAGAGGGGGAGAACAAGTTATAATAAGCTTTTTAACCTCTTCTGAATGAGATGTGAGAATTGGTGTTGGCTTATATTTTGTCAAGTATGATTCAAACTTAATGGTAGTTCAGGCAAGTGATGAGTTGGATCATCTTGATCATTGTCTCTAGATGTAAGATGGTGGTTCTGTAGTTAACATCACAGGTCTGCTGTCCAGATACAGTGACCTGGAGCTTTATCAACTCTGTAGCTCTATGCCACAAAAGTAAACATTATCCCAGTCACAGGACCAACATCCCCAGTACTCAGATTTCCATATAAATTAACTTACAATAAGTATAAATAACTAAATTGCTTGAATATGGAAAACATTAGGCATGTTTAGCTCTGTTTAATTCTATAAGTTCTGCATTTAGTGGAGAAAAGCATGACTTGAAGGAAACAGTATGTGCCACTCTGTAACCCTGCAGATCTTTTGACGACAGAGGAGACACATTCAGGGTGGGATGGCTGTCACAGCATGCTTTCTACAATAAGTAGTGACAGATAAACTACATGGATGCTGGCAAGCAAAACAGAGAGAAGAAAGGGCCACACACAAAATACAGTCTCAAAGTGCTGATGTTCAAAGACCTACTCCCTTCAACTAGGATCCACCCTTTAAGCTTCTGTCACTGCCCATGGAATGATGAACCCATCAATTAATCAATAAACTGATGAGGTCAGGCCCCTGTATTCCATTCTCTCTCTGCACACACATCTGCTAAACATTGCTCTTTATGCATATGACACTCAATAATGGAGCCATTTAGGGGACATTTCATGCTCAAACCTCAGGTGGTAACAGTGTAATTGTTAAGATCTGTATTTATTCTTCCTTTCCAATATTGACGAAATATCAAGGCTGTATTTATAAAGATCTTTCTGTGCTTTGGAATAGGCTTCCAGAAAGCCAACCTACCATTTTGAGAATGTTTGTGTTGATATAATGGTCTTATTAAATAAGAAACACAGAGCCAAATGCAGAGTTAAAAGCCTAAGACGTCAGAGCAGTAGCTAAGAGCTGAGACTAAAACCACCTTCTTACCACCCGCTGCTGCTGCCATCCTTCTGCTCCCCGAAAGAGACCTACTTCCTGTGTGTCTGTCTTTTTATTGACTTTCTGTTCTGCCTTCTCATTGGTTGTAAACCCAACCACATGACCTCCTCGTCACTTCCTGTCTATACAGACCTCCAGGTCTCTATGGTTGGTATTAAGATTAAAGGCATGTGTCTCCATGCTGGCTGTATCCTTGAACACACAGACTCTGCCTGCCATGTGATCAGATTAATGGCATGTGCTACCACTGCCAGAATTCTGCTATGGCTTGCTATTAGCTCTGACCCCCAGGCAACTTTATTTTTTAACATACAAATAAAATCACATTTCAGTACAAATAAAATATCACCATATATTTGTCTTATTGTGTTGTTGCTAAAACATCTTGACCATACAATATACTATATTCCTGAATAGTTCTAAAACATGGATTTATTCTATAAGTTCTCACCTAAATTTCAATGCCAGAATAACATTGCTTTCTAACACTGGGCAAGAAGAATCCATCTAAAGGTCTTTCTTTTTAATTTGCTTCCCGTGGTACTGCTCACTCTACTCCTCAACCATACTCAAAAACTCATTTTGGGTTCCTGGTAACATTTACACTTTTATGTATTTCTGATAAGTGTATATTGTTTCATCATCAGTGTTACTGTTGATAGTGTGTTTAATTTGTAAAGTCATCTCATCTTTAGTTGTTTATGTAATAGATGCAGCTTGAAATATATATACATGTACATACATAATACATATATATGTACGTACATACAATAGATCAATTACTTCTTTTGTCTGTCACTGAGATTCTATATGTCATCCTGACAGAAGTTGCAAGTCAACTGGATAGGTTGTGAAAGAAAGGATCTGAATACTGGCTATAAATGAAAGTATATAAATGTAGACAGAATAAAATAGCAATGTATCTTCTAGGGTCAAAAATGTACCTTGAATTGACGAGATGAGTCATCAGATTAAGAGTATTGCCTTCCAAATCCAATGAACTGAGCTTGATTCCCCTGAACCCATATGGTATAAGGAAATAATTGTGTCCTAAAAATTGTCTTCTGACCTCCACACACATGCCATGACATGCACATCCTCCACCTCACATACAATAAATAAGTCTAATAAACGAAAATTTTAGTATGGCCATTACAGTAAAGTTGGCTTTGTCTCTCCTTTCTAGGATGCAGAGAAGCTCACGTGACATAGTTTACTACATAAAATAAAGTGTGAAGTTGTCTATATATGTACATGTTAAAGCATAGTCCTTTGAGGCATCAATTCAAAATTGCATTTTTTGTATGAAACTTAAAAGCAATTTTAATTCACATGTAGAGATACAGAGTGATGTTTATTTCAATTGTTTAAGAAAGTTGCTATTGTAAAAATGTAATTTAAGATGGGAATGTTTGTTTTTTGTTGTTGTTTTGAGACAGGAGAAGGGGTATATCTCTTGCATCCCAGGCTAGCCTTAAACTCAGGATGTAGCCAAGAGTGACCTTGAATTTTTGACCCTTCTGTCTTTACTTCCCCAGTCCCAGGATTAGTGTTTTCTTTTAATCTCCATGCCTGGCTGTGTATTTGTTTCTTAATATCTAAAATTGATCCTGTTCAACTTTTCTTTTTCTAGATTTAAAAGGTGTTTAATTCACTGTGCTTATTTTAATTATAGTTTTATTTTTTAATATCAGATATCTTCTGCTACACTATTGCAATATTTAGGATTTGTGGAAATTTTTATAATCAATATGTAACTGACCTGTAATAAAAACACAGAATGACTGCTAGTCTTGGCTCACTTTTTAAAATATTTGAGTAAAGCCTATAGTGTCTGAATCATATATTTAATCATTATTTAATACATGGCTAAGCAGTATATTAATACTATCATTTCAGAACCAATCTTTGTTGACAAAATACAAAATTAAATCTTTTCAAAGTTAAGTTTTATTCAGTAATCGACTTTAAGCTTTCTTTTTCTCAGGAAGTTATTGACCTTTTTCGCAAGAGATTATTAGCAAAAGGTCATAGCCTTTTTATTTTGTTACCTTAAAGCTAAAGAATTTATTATCTCATCCTTAATACTATGGCAGCTCATTTCCTCCATGGGCTATGTAGTACATAAATAATGTAAGATTGAAAGCCTGAGAATTCCTTTATCAGCAGATAGCATAGTACTTCAAAAAATCTTTTTCTGGCTTGAGGTAAAGTCCACTTTTATGCTGAACCTCCTCACAAGGCTCTGTGAGCCACAGCTATGTGGGAGATAAGCAGGAGAGTCTGGGCAAATCTGAAGATAGAAGTGTCACAGACTGAGTCCATTCTGCATAAAACTCACTAGCAAGGGACTTGTGGAAGACAGTTTGAGTGCTAAGAATGCAGTCTGCATGCAGCCACTGCCTTTGATTTTCATTACTGCTTTTCTGGCATGGATACCATGACGAGAAAGAAAAAAATTAGCAAAGTTGAAATAGAACTGTGCAGGAGAAACAGGAGAAAAACACAGGTATTTTTGCAATTGCAAACAGAATGGCCATAGTTTTCTTAGTAGAGTTTAAATAACAAAAATGACAGAAAAGTCCTGACTGACAGAAATACAACGCATTTCTCAACTGCTACAAATTCTATTACTACCCAGAGGAGTGGAAATAAAAGTCAATATTCTGGTTTTAGAAAATGCATGCACTGGAATACAGCCAAATAATTATGTGGTCAATTTTTTTTAGTTACTTTAAGATGGCTATCAACAGAAGGTTCAAAAGATCAGTGGTTTGCCACTAGACATTCAGAGGCCTAATTAAACATAGTTATGCATTCAAAATATCACTTTTATTTTTAAAGTGCTATTAAGCACTGGCTTATGCATTTCATTCCCAAGCCTCAGTGATCTTGACAGATGTTAAACGAATCTAACTCAGGAGGAAAGTGAAAGTCTTCAAATGACCTGAATCACATTCTGCATTAAATGTTTAAACATCAGATGCCATTAGCTGCTATTGAATGATGTTAATAAACGATACAGATTTTTCAGTGTGGAGTAAGTGTGAGCTAAATACCTCACACGTATCTTAGAGCAATTACAGATACTCAGATACAAATAAGTTTCTTTATACAATTTAAGTTTCAGCCTTCTATTCTGTTGGACACCACCCTGACCTTTTGAACCGTCTTTGAAGGAAGGAATGAGAATTAAAAAATAAGAGATATGAAAAGTAGAGATGTAGACATAGAAGAAAAAGACAGAGACACGGCATAGCTTCAGGAAGACTTTGGGCCAATACCACAGTCCCCCAGAGTTTATTCCTAGTGGGCTTTTCATACACCAGCAAGGGGAGAGGCAAAAGACCTCCCCCTTTCAGTGTCAAGACACTAAGCACATAGAAGTGTAAACCCTTCCTTAATGTTCAAAACATTTGGTAACCATGCCTTACAGCAAAGCATCTTGTAATTAGGCCTTGAAGTATAAGACACCTGGTAACCACGCCTTTGGCCGAAACATCCTGTTATGCAGTCTTGAGGGGTAAAGCAAACTCGGACTCTCTGACCTTGAGTCAAGATGAAATAAAGTCTCACTATGGAGTCTCTGTGGGCCCCCACAGTACTTAGACATACTAATGTAAATCCAACTAACACCATCATACAGGTAATGGCTGACATATTTTTCAAAAGCTTTCAACAAATACTAAAACTGTGATTAAGAAAATAATTTGCCAAACAAAAGCTATATTTTATATCAGAACTTCACTTGTGAGTCCTTTCCTGAGTGTTTTGTATCATAAAGAAGGTAAATTCAGCAAAGTTGTAATTTAAGGTATCTGTAGTTTCAATATTTTATCTCCTTTAAATAATTTAACATACTCAAGTTTAAAATAATGCAAAACCAATGTATGTTGCCTTTATATACCTATTAGTACTTGCAATAAAAAAATTAAGTAGCTTTATATTCTATTCTACAAAGTGTCAGGTGGATAGTGAATAATTTAATATGAGAAAATTAAATTGGTATTATAAAGACAAAATGCCACAAAGACAATCTAATTAACTTATTTGAAATATTTTTAATAGAATGAAAGACATGAAATATTTATCTAGCAATTAAATACAGGAAGATGTGACCTAGAAGATAAATAAAACAGATGCTGAGTTAGAGATTCGCCAGAGACAGAGCACTAAACATTGATAAAATAAGTTAGGATAAATGAGTGAAAAAGGTACTGCTACATGTCAAGAAAGCTTCCTAAGAAAGATGCAACTTAGTGGAGGAAGACCACATACAGAGCAAGTTTAAAATAGTTTTTGTGAATTTGACAGGCTGAGGATTTTAATGTGTAGGTACACAATAATATATTATGGTGAAATATACCATGGGGGATAAATGAACAGACACAAAGATTGTCTACCTGAACAGTGTAGCGAATATCTTTTACTCCAATCAGAGAATGGTTGTTAACTCCTACACATTTGTTACTCTACTGCACCAGTGTATTATGCAGGCAAATCACTGTTGTAGAATGAAGGGCTTGTAGCTGGGTTGGTTGCTACCTTTCTTCTCTGGTAGTATGCAGAATACCTTCCAGTGCAATGAGAGTAAAGGCTCTTTTAAGTATCAACACAATTTGTCCATGTTCAATAAGATATGTAAATGTTCTCTTCAGAAACAGGGCCTAAAGATCAATTTGTGGAGATAGCCTGAGTTGTTTGGGGGTTTCCATGGGGCCCCTTTGGTCAATGTAAAGCATTCGTGATATTGGAGTTTTCTCTTGATGGTGAGAGATGTCTAATTGGGCCATTTTCTCCCTGTTATTTGGTGATTCCATTTAGATTTCTTTCATATATGTAAATATTTTTAAAATGCTTCTTCATTATTAGGATTCCATATGATCCCTCAAATGGCCCTTAGTATAGCTGTTCCTCCCACATTCCTTCCCTCATTCTCCTCTTCCATCCCCAGTCTGGATTTAATCCTCCCATTCCAGTACCCCCTTCACCCCATGTCTCTCCATAACTATAACTGTAACTGTAACTGTAACTGTAACTATAAAACTATAACTATAACTGTAACTGTAACTATATAACTATATAACTATATATAGTTTGTTTTGTTTTGTTTTGTTTTGGTGCCTGTCCTGGATCTCGCTCTGTAGACCAGGCTGTCCTCAAACAAACAGAGATTCACCTGGCTCTACCTCCCGAGTGCTGGGAATTAAAGGCGTGTGCCACCACTACCTGGCCATAACTATATATTCTATTATTCCTTGGGAGATCTTTCCCTTCACCCAGACCATTACTTTATACTTAACCTCTGTGGTAATATGGATTATGGCATGCCTATTGAAGGCTTAAAAGCTGACATCTGCATATACAAAATACATATAATATTTGTCTTTGGGGGAGTGGTTTACTTAACTTAGAACAATTTTTTTCCAGTTCTATCCATTTACCTGCAAAGTTTTAGTTTTACTTTTTAACAGCTGAATAATATTCCATTGTAATAAATTTACCACATTTAATTATCCATATTCAAATTCTGAATCTGTAGTAACACAGAACTGGGATTATTATATTAAATGGCATGAGCCCTGATACAAAGACAGATAATGTGACAGAATAGAATAGATGTCACTATATGTTAGAAAGATGGGACAGAATAAACAAAGGGAGGTTTGATAAATGTCAGTAATACTGAGTAAATGGTAGATTATTAGATGTTATATATGGAACTAAAATAGAGTAATTTAAAGATTCTTAACAGAAAGAAACAATCCCTGTTTCAGGAGACATAATTGCCCCTTTCTCTGGTATGATGATCATCCTACATTGTATAAATGTATTAAAATCTTACACTGTGACCCATGAATAAATGAAATAGTACAGTCCAAAGTATACGGAAAACTGATACTTAAAAATGTAAGTAATCACCCTTTACATCTCAACATGAAGGAAACTTCTGAGTTATTCTGTGAGATAGTAAAGTCCCCTTTTCTTTTACCAGACAGGTTCTTATGTAGTTCAGTGTGGCATCAAACTGTGTAGACAAGGATGCCATCAAACTCGTTACCCTCCTCTGTCTCTTCTGTCCTCACCATGAGCCTTAATGCTGAGATTGCAGGCACAAGGAACCATGACTACCAGTTTGTTTGGTTCTGGTCATTCCTTCATGCTAGGTAAGCACTCTGTTAGCTGATGTAGAGCCCCATTGCCCTGTTCTGAAAGTTCTATAAAGAAAAGTACCATTGTATTTTCTGCTGTATCCTTGGTTGGGCATATTATACTCATAAAATTTGGCAAACAAATGAAAGTTAAGTGCAATTCTTAATGCTAAAGCAAGGTCTAAAATGAGCAACATGTGCCAGGCCAAGACGTCAGGCATTACTGTCCTTTCTCCTGTTTTGTACCTTTTAACCATCAAAAACTCTCAGACATATCTTTATTTGTTTTTTCTTGTGGTTTTATTATTTTCACTACCGTATTAATTTCAAACAAGTGTATATTTTTAAAAATAATCTTAAACTAGCAATATTCACTATCACTGCAGAATTTCCTTCTTTTCTTTGAAAATACTGTCTCACTTAGAGTTCACTTTACTTAGTATGACTAGAGCTTCACAGTTAAATTTTTATTATCATGGACCAGTATTAACATTTTTATTTCAACTTAAACTTCTTTTCAGAACTTTTAAGACTTTTTTTTTCCACTGTGAAGTACAGTTAGCTTTTTAATGTATTCTCCCAACTAATCTTTGAATTTTAAATTGAGGTACTTAAGTGATTTACATTTAAAATAATTACTGATTTATTCAGATTTAAATGTTATTTTCTCTTTGTTCCAAAGTACAATTATTATTATTTTTAGAATCTTTTCCCCATTATTTTGGATTAGGATTTTGTCTTGGCTACTGTTCTATTAATGTGAAGAGACCCCACAACTATGACAACTCTTATAAAGGAAAACATTTAAGTGAGGCTTACTTACAGTTTCAGAAGTTCAGTCCAGTATTATCATGAAAGGGGACATAGCAGCATGAAGGCAGACATGGTGTTGAAGAAGTAGCTGAGAGTTCTACATCTGGATCCACAGACAACAGGAAGAGAAAGAGCCACTGGTTTTGACTTGGGCTTTTGAAACCTCAAAGCCTACCCTCAGTGACATACTTCCTCAAACAAGGCCACACCACCTATTCCTTCTCAAGTAGTGTCATTCCCTGATGACTAAGCCTTCAAATGTATAGCTCTATGATGGTCGTTCTTATTCAACCACCACAGATTTGTTCTAGTTTCTTTTTCTGTTGCTATGACAAAACACTCTGTCTTACAGTGTTACTACTGCTTCAATGAAACACCATGATAAAAAGAAAATTGAAGAAGAAAGGATTTGTTTGTCTTACACCTCTACATCACCACTGTTCATTAGTGGAGGAAATTAGGACCAGAATTCAAGCAGGGCAGGAATTGGGATGCAGGAGTTGAGTGCTGAGGCCATGAAAGGGTACTTTTTACTGCCTTGTTTCTCATGACTTGCTCAGCCTGCTTTCTTATAGAACCTGGGACCACCAGCCCAGGGGTGACCCCACCTACAATGGGCTGGGCCCTACAACACAAATCACTAAGAAGATGCCCTACAAGCTTGCCTACAGTCCTCTTCTTCAATGACTCTAGCTTATGCCAAGTCGACATAAAACTATTTAGCACAAACTGACCAAACAACTTAATTGAGGGAGGGATTTACTAGACTTATGATCTCAGATCATGGAGGAAAGCCAGGATAAGAATTTATGAAGAATCTGAGGCAGGAACCATGGTGAAATGCTGCTTACTGGCTTGATAAATTACTCAGCAAGCTTTTTTAAACAACCTGGAACTACCTACTTAGGAATGGCACCACTCACAGTGAGCTAGGCTGTGGTGATATATTTTGCCACCAATATACTGTGTCTCCCAATAAAATTTACCTGGGGATCAGAGGAAAAGACCAGTAAACATAAGGGTCAGAGAGTAGTAGCACACACCTTTAATCTTGTCACTTGGCAGGCAAGGATCTCTCTGGATCTCTGTGAGGTCAAGACCACACTGGGAAGAGAGCCAGACTTGGTGGCACATGACTTAAATTCCAACACTAATTAATGATGGAGGCTGTACAGACAGACAGGAAGTGATAGAGCTGGGCAGAGAGAGGAAGTAATGTAGCTAGACAGAGAGAACAAATCATATGGCAGAACAGCAAGGCATATAGGCGTGGGTAGACAGGAAGTAAGTCCCATTTGGAAGTTGTGGAGTTGGTAAGGTAAGGTTAGCTGTGGCTTTCCCTATTTCCCTTATCTCTCAGGCTTTCACCCCTATATCTGGCTCCATGTTTTTTATTTAATAAGACAGTTTAGAAATTCGTCTATACTAGACCCACCTATATTAATCATCCATCAAAAAATGCTCCATAGGTATGCCCAGAGATCATTATGGTCAAGAAAATCCCCAGTTGAGGTTGCCTCGCTTAATTCTGAACTGTATCTTATGTTGAAGGTGATTTAATTTATCCAGTATTTATTTTTTGTCTTATTTATCAAAAACAGGTATTCATAGGTTTTGTAGATTTATGTCTGGGTCATAAATTTGATACCATTGATTGACAAGTCTGTTTTTATGCCAATATGATGCTTTTTTTATTACTATAGCTTTGTAGTGTAACTTAAAATAGAGGATGGTGATACCTCTGGGAGTTCTTTAATTATTCAGGACTGTTTCAGCTGTCCTGTTTCCTTTTGTTTGCTTGTTTTGTGTGTGTTTCCATATGAAACTGACAATTGTCCTTTCAATATCTATGAAGAATAATATTGGAATTTTGGTGGGGATTGCATTGAATATATAGATTACTTTTGATAGGATGGCTCTTTTTACTATGCTTATTCTTTCCATTCCTACTTCCATCTTCTGATATCTTCAATTTCTTTTCCAATGACCTAAGTTTTTATTATACATGTCTTTCACTTACTTGCTTAGAGATACCTGCTGTGGATATCGCTCTGTATAAATAAAATGCTTATTGGCTGGTAGCCAAGCAGGAATTATAGGTAGGACAAGCAGAGAAGAGAATTCTGGGAAGTGGAAGGCTGAGGCGTAGAGACACTGCCAGCCTCTACGATGAGAAGCAGCATGTTAAGATACTGGTAAGCCACGAGCCATGTGGCAACTTATAGATTAATAGAAATTGGTTTATTTAAGATATAAGAACAGTTAGCAAGAAGCCTGCCATGGCCATACAGTTTGTAAGCAATATAAGTCTCTGTGTGTTTACTTGGTTGGGTCTGAGTGGCTGTGGGACTGGTGGGTGAGAGAGATTTATCCTCACTGTGGGCCAGGCAGGAAAACTCTAGCTACAAATAGCACCCAACAGCTTGAGTTTCCACCTTAAACCTGAGATTATTTAATAAGCAATTCTAAACGGAGCCAAAACCAGGTTCCTGACTCATGTAACATATGAGCGGCTAGACGGCACATCATGCGGGCTTGAGCTACTCTATGGCGGGTTTGTGACAGGTAGGCTTGACCTATTCCCAAAGAGTTACACAGATGGTTCTGTAAGCCACGTAGCATGGTGCGTGGTGGAGTAAGTCTTTACTAGCAAAAAATACAACAACAACAACAACGAAAAATCGGTTTCTCGGCTACACGCTGCTTTGATAGAAACATAGACCCACTGTTTCTGAGAGTTGATTGCTTCCAGACCTGGCGGTAAATGTACCACCACCATGTTGGGAAGCTGAGGTGGGCTTAGCCACCAGCTACAGTAGTTGTTTCAGTCATAGAATGCTACAGTTAAGGCAATAGGTTCACAATAAGACAGTTTCAGATGGAATAGTTTACAATGTGTGTAAAATATATGTAGGCTTGAAAGAGATAAAAAAAGGAATATATACAGTTATATAAAGAAATACATAGTTTTTAAAAATAAAGTCTTTAAAGAGACAGTAAAAGTAGTATAAAAAATAAGCCATGTAAAGATGGATATTACACAGAGAATCTGTATTGTGTTGTCTTTGGGATACTTAACTGAGAAAAACATTTGTAAAAGCTGTTGAGTTAAGCCAACATATATATATATATATATATATATATATATATATAATATTTTTATATATATTTTTAAATATATATATATATTTTAAATAAATATATATATTTAAAATATATATATGTATATTTTAAAGGTACTTTGACTTCAAAATTTGGATGTAAGTATATGTTGCTATGGACAGGAGGCTCTGCTTTTGTTTCCACAGAAAGCCAGAGGCTATGGATTTGTTCCAGATTAAGATACATCAGGTCTGATCAACCAAGACCCCTAGAATAGTCTCTGATGGCACCATGGCCCAGATGATCCAACATCCAAAACAGTTTCAAGGCAACTGGCTCAGACAATACAGCCTCACTGACTACCCCATAAGCCCAAAATTTTCTTTGTGTCCCCATAAGATACAGTGCCCCCCTCCAGCAGGAAGTAGTAAGAAAAGCTATGCCCAAATTCCCAAATATGCCAAACTGGCTTTGGAGATGGAATTGGCTCACTCCTTCTCTAAATCCAAACATATTACTAAAAAAAAAGGTTAAGGGATTCTTGTGTCCTATATCAGAAGAGCTCTCTGGTGTGGGTCAGAGAAAAACCAATGCTTTTATTTAAAACAGGTTGAATATAAATACAATCTCTTTCTAAAGAAGAAAAGGGAATATGATATAGATATGGTAGGATGAAAGGGTAGATTATTAAATCTACTTTTAAAGAGCAACTTGTTTAAAATGTTTTACATTGCTGTGGATTTTAGTCTACTGATACAAGTTTAAACTTAATTTTGTTATACTGTATATATGTATGTGTGTGTGTGTATATATATATATATATATATATATATATATATATATAGTCTCGTTTGAGATATTGTGTTTATGTAACTCATTTATATTGGAATGGATATTTAAGAAATACAGATTAATAATGAGTCTTCTATGATAGTCAAACTTGTAGCATGTTAGTTAAGTTTTCTAGATATACATAGATATATTTCAAATAGACAGGTAATCTTCAAACACTTCAAAGACCTACAGAATATGGCATTTAAAATATTTTTAAAAATTTAGATTTTCTGGATAGTGAGGCATGTCTGTTCCTGGCAGCACTGATTTACATCAGAAAGGAGGATGGGAATCAAAGACACTCCATATGGAGTTTTTCCTTGGCAAAAATAGCCATTTGTGCAAGAATCTGTTCTTGCCTGGACTGCTTGATCTACTGGACATGCAGAACCCATAGGAAGGTGATCACTGAACTTTGCTTGGAAAAATGGTCCTTCACGTTCCTGTTTTGCAGAGGAAACTGTCAAACATTCTACAGGACAGAGAGAAGTGACTGAGAGACTCTAGGCCTGTGGGCTGAAAACACATGCCCCAACTTTATAGAAAAACATTAGGTGACTGTCCAGGCTGCCAGCTGTCTCCTTTGATGTAGTTAAAGACTAGTTATGATAAAAGATAAGTTAGATATGAAACCTTAGACTCACAAATATAGGATAGATAGGATATCTTCTTTAATTTTGCCAAATACAAATAGACTAGATATTATAAATGGACTAAATATTGTAACTGTAATTCTTGCTAGATAACTGTTTTGATATATGTAATTTTATTATGTGAAAGTTAAAACCTTCCTTTTTGAAAAAAAAGAAAAGGGGAAGTGCTGTGGATATTGCTCTGTATAAATAAAATGCTGATTGGCCAGTAGCTAAGCAGGAATTATAAGTGTGACAAGCAGAGAAGAGAATTCTGGGAAGTGGAAGGCTGAGGCGTAGAGACACTGCCAGCCTCTACGATGAGAAGCAGCATGTTAAGATACTGGTAAGCCACGAGCCATGTGGCAACTTATAGATTAATAGAAATTGGTTTATTTAAGATATAAGAACAGTTAGCAAGAAGCCTGCCATGGCCATACAGTTTGTAAGCAATATAAGTCTCTGTGTGTTTACTTGGTTGGGTCTGAGTGGCTGTGGGACTGGTAGGTGAGAGAGATTTGTCCTGACTATGGGCCAGGTAGGAAAACTCTAGCTACAGATATCCCAAGATATTTTATTCTATTTGAGTCTGTTGTGAAAGATGTTTCCCTGATTTCTTTCTCAGACTATTTATCATTTGTATATGGCAGGTCTACTGATTTTTGTGAGTTAATTTTGTATCCAACTATTTTATTGAAGATATTTATGAGCTGCGAAATTTTCCTGGTGGAATTTTTTTTTCAGCATTTCTGTATACTATTATGTCATCTGCAAATAAATATACTTTGACTTCTTCCTTACCAATTTATATCCCTTTGATCTCCTTTAGTTGTCTTATTTCTCCACCTAAGTACTATACTGAATAGGTATGGAGAGAGTGAACTATCTTTTCCTGTTCCTGATTCTAGTAAAACTGCTCTGAGTTTCTCTCCATTTAAGTCAATGTTGGCTATGGGCTTGCTGTAAACTCTCTGTGTTATGTTGAGGCATGTCCCTTGCACCTCTAATCTCTTCTGGATTTTATCATGAAGGAGTGTTGGATGTTGTCAAAAATCTTTTCAATATCCAATGAGATGATCATGTAAGATTTGCCTTTCAGTATTTTTTTTAATGGTAGGTTACATTTATCAGTTTATTTATGTAGAATTATCCCTGCTTTTTTAGATGAAGCCTACTTGATCATGGTGGATCATGGTGGATGATCTTTTGCATGTTTTCTTAGAGAAGAAGTTATAGTCTTTTGTGTTTGGGTGAAATATACTGTAAATATCTGTTATGTTCATATGGAATATAAGTTTAATTTGCTCCAGAATTTCTCTGCTTGATATTTTTCTGGATGACATGTTTATTCATGAAAATGGGGTAGTAAAGTCTTTCACTATCAGTGTATAAGGGTCAATTTCAGATTCAAGTTATAGTAGTTTTTCTTTTACTAAACTGTGTGCACCTATGTTTGAGACATATGTGCAAAGCATTGAAACGTCCTCTTGTTTGATTTTTTTCCTTTGATGAATATGTAATGTCCTTCTGTATCTCTTCTGAATAGTTTTGGTTTGAAGTATATTTTATTAGATATTAAAATGGCTACATCAGCTTACTTCTTAGAACATTTGCCTTGAATATCTTTTTCCAAACTTTTTCTCTAAGATACGTTTCTTGGATCCTGTTTTCATATCTATTCTGTTATTCTGTATTTTTTTTATTGGGGATTGAGATGATTGATGTTGAGAGATATCAATGACCAATGGTTTCTGATTCCTGGTGTGTGTGTGTGTGTGTGTGTGTGTGTGTGTGTGTGTGTGTGTGTTTGATTTTCATGATGTAGGGTTATTTATTCCCTATGTTTTCTTGTATGTAGTTAACATGTTTAGTTTGGAATTATTTGCAGAGACTGCTTACATTTAGTTTTACAAGGGAATGTTTTACTTTCTCCATCTATGGTAATCAAAAGTTTTACTGAGTATGGTAGTCTGAGCTGGTATTTGAGGTCTTTTGAAGTTTGTAGAACATCTGTCTTAGATCATCTTGCTTTTAGGGTCTCCATTGAGAAATCAGATGTAATTCTAATAGGTCTCACTTTATATGTTATTTGTTTTCCTTTCCTTTGCAGCTTTAAATATTCTTTCATTGTTCTATACATTTACTGTTTGATTATTATGTGCCAAGGGGACATTTTTTCTGGTTCATTCTATTTGATTTTCTGTATGCTCTATGTACTTTAATAGACATTTCCTTCTTTAAGTTGGGCATATTTTCTTCTATGATTTTTGTTGAAAATACCTTCTATGACTTTACCCTGTGTTTTGTTTTTCTTTCCTCCTTCTTCTACTCTTATTATTCTTAGATTTGGTCTGTTTCTAGCAAACAAGATTTACTGGATGTTTTGTGCTTGGAGTTTTAGATTTAACATTTGCTTTGACTATTGTATCCATTTCTTCTATTATGCTTTAAATACCTGAGATTATTTCTTCCATCTCTGGTATTCTGTTGGTGATGCTTGCCTTTGTGGTTCTGGCTTGATTTCCTAAATTTTTCCTTCCAGATATTCTTTAATTTGGTTTTCTTTAGTGGTTATATTTCCTTTTTCAGGTCTGGAACTGTTTCGTTCATTTCTTTCCACTGTTTGTGTTTTCATATATTTCTTTAAGTTATTTATCTCTTTCTTCTCTAAGGACCTCTATCATATTCATAAAATCTATTTTAAGGTCTTTAACTTGTGCTTCAGCTCTATTGGAATATTCATTGCCTTCTGTTTTAGGGTTGCTAGGCTCCTGTGGAGACACATTATCCTAACTGTTATTGATTGTGTTTTTATACGGTCTTTTGGGCATCTAGGTTTAGGGAAAGTATAATTCTTTATGCTGATATCTGGTCCTTTCTTTCTTGGTTGGGATTTCCTTCTTTAGTTTCTGCTTTTTCTTTGATTCTGTCTTAGCTAGTGTTTTTATTGGTGTGAAGAGACACCTTGGCCATGCAACTCCTCTTATAAACTAAAACATTTAATAAAAGAGCTTGCTTATAGTTTCAGAGGTTCAGTTCAGTATCATCAGGTATCTTATCCTGAAAAGAAAAATTTTAGGTTAATTGTCAAATTCTGGGAAAGGTAACTATATCCTTCATTATCCAGTCTGTATATAATGCCAAAGTTCAGGGTTTATCTCAAGTCCTTATTCAAGTAGTCTTTGAGACTGGATCATCTCAGCTAGCCCTCTCAAAATTGCTCTGAGCACTTTGTAGTCTAAAGCTGATCTGTAGATGATGTTTGTCAGCTTAGTGATATTATTATTGTCCACGTGGAATTGATGTTGTTGTGGGGCCCCATCTTCTTTCTGGAGACTTCAGTTGATGATAAGCCTGGCCGAGATTTCCTGCAGAAAACTGATAAGAGACTTGAAAACAAAGACATATATATGCAGTTAATTGAAACCTTTTTTCTAGAATTAGTACTCTATATGACTATTCATATCTTAAGAAAGTTTAAAATGTACATATATGTATATATTAATCTTGTAAATTTTGATATAAAATTCATACTTTAAGAAAAAGTTGAAGAATCAGAATAGAATCAAAGAGTTGAGTTTAGTAATAGAATAGTCCCTTAATTAATTTGGCTTTTCTCCTGTCCCGTAGCAGAAGATGGCTCTTTTCTTCTGGCATGTTGCAGGGAATTTGCATTTTGCTTTTAACAACATGCTTGAGTTTAAAGAAGGAGAGAGTCATTCTCCAACTCCAAAGTCAGCTTTAAATTTTAATTGAACTGGGACTACAAGAAGACCAGTAGTGTTAAATTTCTTTAGAGAAGAGCAGAAACAAACATTTAGGACGACTTACAAAATTTTTTAGATGATATACCAATAGGCCATTTTCCTCTGTTTCCTGGGATAGATGATTTGTCCTTTTTCTTCAGTTGTCTCATTTGTCCATTGTTCTTCAGATTCCTTAGCCTTCATTATCCTAAAAGAAAAAAACAAAAACCTTTCCCCAAGACTAATTTTGGGGATGTTCCTTTTGGCAGGTTATTATCTGATTAAATGAAAAGGCATGTGTTACTGGTATAGGTTAGTTTAAATTGGATGTTCATGCTGGTTGATGAACTATTACCTCCTCTAATTAAGAGGTCTCTTGTTCAAATTGAACCCTTATCAATTTTGATGGTACCCACAGTTTATCTTCTCCTATAGAAACAACAGCAAAACCTCGTCCCCAACGTAACACATACCCTGGTTTCCATTCTGAGGTCAGCACATCCTTAAAGTATATAGGCTGATTTAATTCTGTAGTTTTTTCTATTATCCAATGTCTCTCTACAACTGTTGTTCCTTTCTCATTGGCACTGAGAAAATTCAAAGTTAATAGAGCATTATGCAGTCTATTTCTGGGGAATTTTGTTACCCCTTTCTGTTTATTTAGCATATCCTTTAGAGTTCTGTTTGATCTTTCTATAACTGTTTGACCTGTAGGATTATGTGTTATACCTGTAATATGCTTTATATTGTAATAAGCAAAAAACTGTTTCATTTTAACAGAGACATATGATGGAGCATTGTCAGTTTTGATTTGTGCACGTATACCCATGATGGCCATAACTTCTAGCAAATGAGTGATTACAGAATCAGCTTTTTCAGAACTCAAAGCAGTTGTCCATTGAAATCCTGAATAAGTATCGATTGTATGGTGTACATATTTCAATTTTCTAAATTCTGCAAAGTGAAACATGTCCATCTTCCAGATTTCATTCAAGTACCCTTTGGGTTACATCCTGCTGGTAATGGCGTCTGATTGTAGAAGGAACAAGTAGGACATTTCTTTACTATTTCTTTGACTTGTTGCCAGGTTATGGAAAAATCCTTTTTTAAAACCTTTACTATTGACATGATTTTTTTTATGAAGTTCTGAGGCCTCCAGCATATTTCCTATCAATAATTTATCAATCTCATCATTACCTTGTGCTAGAGGGCCTGGCAGACCAGTATGGGATCGGATGTGAGTTATATATAAACGATGACTCCTTTTCCTGATGGTATCTTGTAATTGAATAATTAGTGAAGTTAATTCTGAAGAATCAGGGATAAATTATGCAGTCTCAATATGTAATACCACTCTTTCAGCATACTGAGAGTCAGTTACTGTGTTGAGAGGCTCTGAAAAATCCATTAATACCAACAGAATAGCATACAATTATGATTTTTTAACTGACATAAGGATTTTGAACCACTTTACTTAAATTTTCTGATTTGTAACCTGCCTTTCCTTGTTTATTGCCATCTGTATAAGATGTACAAACTCCAGATATGGGTTTTTCCCATACAATTTGAGGCAAGATCCAATCAGCTCTCTTTATAAGATCAATTCTATCGCTTTTGGGATATTTGCTGTTAATTTCTCCCAAAAAAATTACTGCAAGCTCTTTGCCAAGGTTCACTTTCTGTCCATCATTTTTCAAAATGTCCTCCTTAGTTAAAGGTACGACAATTTCTGCTAGGTCTCTTCCTGCTAATTGACGAAGTCTCAATTTTCCTTTCCAAATCAAGTCAGAGATTTTTTTCCACATCATTTTTTAAATGTTTATTCGGTTTATTTGGTAAAAATATCAATGCCAATATAATATCTTCCATTTGCATTAATATTCCTGTAGGAGAATGCCTAGAAGGTAAAATAACCAAAATGCAATCCTGCTTTGGATCAATACGATCCATGTGTCCTTCATGTACTTTCTTTTCTACCAAGGCCAATTCTTTCTCAGCTTCAGGTGATAATTCTCTTGGACTGTTTAAGTCCTTGTCACCTTTTAAGGTTTTGAACATATTATTCAGTTCATCATTTTTTACCCCAACAATAGTTCATAGATGAAAAATGTCTCCAAATAATCTTTGAAAGTCCTTAAGTGTCTGTAGTCAATCTCTCCTAATTTGCACCTTTTGGGGTCTAATTTTTTGTAGCTCTATTTTATATCCTAAATAATTAATAGAATCTCCTCCTTGTATGTTTTCAGGAGCAATTTGTAATCCCCAGCGAGGCAAAATTTTCTTTACTTCTTCAAACATTCTTTCTAAAGTATCTGCATTTGAGTCAGCTAGTAAAATATCATCCATATAATGATAAATTATAGATTTAGGAATTTTTTTTATGTATCACTTCCAATGGCTGTTATACAAAATATTGGCACAGAGTTGGGCTATTCAACATTCCCTGTGGGAGGACCCTCCATTGAAATCTTTTAACTGGTTGAGAATTATTATAAGTAGGCACTGTGAAAACAAATCTTTCTCTGTCTTTTTCTTGTAAGGGTATTGAAAAGAAACAGTCTTTTAAATCAATAACTATGAGAGGCCATCCTTTTGGTAACAGAGTAGGCAAAGGAATTCCAGATTGTAGAGAGCCCATTGGCTGAATCACTTTGTTAATTGCTCTAAGGTCTGTTACCATTCTCCATTTACCAGATTTCTTTTTAATAACAAATACAGGAGAATTCCAAGGGCTGGTTGATTCTTCAATATGCTGAGCATTTAACTGTTCTACCAGCTCTTCTAAAGCCTGGAATTTCGCTGTTGTTGAAGGCCATTGCTGAACCCATACAGGTTTTTCTGTTAACCATTTTAAAGGTAGAGCTGTTGGTGTCTTTGGAAGATCATCAGTTGTTGTGCCCTGTTCTTGTATAATATGGATGGCTGGTGACCTCTCATTAGAATAATATCTTCTAATATTCCTCTCAGAAACATGTGCTAGTTTTTGATTTGTTTCTGAGGTTGGAGGGATGTTAATCTGAGTATTCCATTGTTGCAACAGGTCTCGACCCCACAGGTTCATAGCTATGTTAGCCACATATGGCTTTAATTTACCTCTCTGTCCTTCTGGACCTATACATTCGAGCCATCTTGCACTCTGTTTCACTTGAGATAATGTCCCAATTCCTAACAGTTGAACATTTACCTCCTGAAGAGGCCAAGTTGGATGCCAAAATTCTGGTGCAATTATGGTAACATCCGCACCTGTGTCTACCAGACCAGACAACAAAACACCATTTATTTTTATTGTTAATTTTGGACTTTGTTCATTAATAGAAGTATGCCAAAAATTATCTTTATGTTTTTTCCTGAATTTTCTATTCTCTCTGTTTCATCATCCTGACCAGCATGATTTATTCCAATAGGCATTTGGTTATTTAATTGCTCTGAGTAGGGGTTTCCTCTATTACTGCAGGAAAGGTTTGAACTGGATTTGCTGTGGGAGCCTGCATGAGGTCCATCTGTGAGTTTCCCAAAGACCGAGCCAAAGGATTACCTTGCCTTTCCCTTGTTGATCTACATTCCTTGGTCCAATATTTTCCCTTACCATACCTTCTGCATAATCCAGAAGGAAGGGGCATTCTGTTTCCAGTGATCCTTGAAGAAACATTGTTTCTAGGAATGACCTGTTTACAGTCCCTTTTCAAATGTCCTTGCTTTCCACATCCAAAACATCTAACATTTCTCAAACCTTTTGAAATTGTTTCTCCTACCCACATATTATCATGGTCATGAGCCTCAACATTAACTGTGTCTCTAATCCAATCTTTCAAGGGTGCAGATCTTGCCTTTAATGGCCTGATTATTCTTTTGCATGCTGCATTTGTGTTCTCAAAGGCCAATGATCCAATTATTATCTGACTAGCTTCTGAATTCGGGACCATTCTCTGTACTGCTAAACCCAGTCTTTGTAAAAAATCTGTGAAAGATTCTTTTGGGCCCTGTATAACCTTTGTAAATGACTCAGTTTTTTTTTCTGGTTCTTCAAACCTGTCCTATGCATTCAAGGCTGCCGGTCGACATAGAATTAGGGTTTGGACATCATATAAACATTGTGTTTTTACTGAAGCATATTGGCCTTCTCCAATAAGCTGATCCCGGAAGACTTGTGTTCCTTTATCCCTCCATTGTTTTTCTATATTTTTAGCCTCCTCCTTGAACCACATTTGCCACTGGAGCTTTTGTCTGGGTTCTAGAACAGCCTGTGCTGGCTCCCGCCTGTCCTGTGGTAGAATCCTATTATATGTTGACCAGGAGTTTAACATTTGTTTTACATATGGAGAATGCTTGCCATAAGATACTATTGCCTCCTTAAATCTTTGTAAGTCTAGCATTTCAATTGGAATCCAAGTATTTTGTCCATTCTCTTCACCAGCTAGCTGCTGTATGGCTACCAGATAAATTAAGGGTGATTGTGTGAAAACAGACTTTCTTTCTGTAACCTTATGATCCAAACTTGAAATAACTTCATTGTTAATTTCATCTTTCTGAATTTGAATTTCTCTGTAATTCATTTTAACAGGTTTAACAGTTTTTTTCTAAAACTTTTATCCTGACACTTAAATTGACTATCTTTTTAAATATTAAATTGAGGATAAGAAAAGTAATAAAGTGCATAATTCTATCAACATTAATCTTCTCATATAGTTGTTCCATTGTCAGACTGCCTAAAATTTCAAACAAAACCCATTTTTCTTCCAATGTACACATAAAACCCATTTTTTTTAATGTGGAGAAAAAAATTTCTCTTTTAAATAGTTTCCTTTAAAATATCTAATATGTTAATTGACATACCAAGTCTGCATAGAACAGTAGAAATCCAAGGGAATTTCAAAACAGCCACTTAGTTTCTGAGATGTGAATTCAGGGAGAGAGAGAGAGAGAGAGAGAGAGAGAGAGAGAGAGAGAGAGAGAG
>CABHPQ010141744.1:0-22153 GCA_902168405.1 Peromyscus aztecus | reverse complement strand
TGACCGTTGGTTGTATTATACAGGGCAGCTAATGGTTACTTGTCATTTATTGGTGCTAGCTATACATTTTCAAAATAGTGCCTTCTAGTTGCCACATGGACCTTTGAAGATAACCCCTGGTACCCTGAATGGACTTTGTCAGTGCTCTTTGACCCAGCTCTAAGAAGGGATTGGAGGGACCCTGTTCTGCCTGGCCCCAGTGGAGTGAAGCCAAGTGTGGAAGGAAGGACCTTGGTGATGGCCAGGAGCTGAGAGTCCAGGCTCCCGCTGCAGTGCGGCCCGGCCAAGACTGGTGCTGGCTCTGCACTCCGGGTGGGGCTGTGGCTTCAGCCAGTGTAGACTGTGTCTGGCGGAAGGGATCCACCTGGGCAAGGGTGTTATAAATCCACTTTTAGAGCGGCGTGAGGGGTCACCTTCAGTTTCTGCGTCTCCGAGACAGCATGGTAGTTTATGACAGGTGGGTGTGGGAGAGTAGTCACAGCAGTGTCATGCCAGCACAAGAGTTCTGTGAGGTCACCTTCGGCGCTTTAAGGTGGAGGCACTCTTGGGCACAGGCCTGCCCATTGTTTGTTTGCTTAGCAGGGAGTTCTAGGGCACAAGGTCTTGCAGTCCTGGAGATACACCAGAGAGCAGGATGGATAACCATCGGCAGAGAGCTCACAGGTGTGTACCTATGAGAATGCTTCTGAGCCCCTGTGTGGGACTCAGGAGAGAGTGGAGTCATGTGCTTCTGTGGGCAAGTAGATGTCTGCACACTTTCGACATCAGCCCTTTGGGGTCTTCTGTGGACAGTGCCAGTGACTGGGGACACTAAGAACACTGAGCTGACTCTTGCTCATGGCCATGCCTCACTCTGTGCACCCAGCTTCCTTCCCTGATAATATCAACTAGCTTCAAGCACCAGGTCTGCACTGAGAGAACCCAGCCCTGACAGAGGGACAGAGAATGAGTGCAGAAGTGCCAGCTCAGATGGCGGCTTTCAGGAAAGGAACCCTTTTCTCTTGAGGTTTGAGGCTCCACCCTGGTCTTCTCGTGGTGGAGGGCTTCTGTAGCTCTGTGAGAGAGATGGCCATCAAATGCCAAGTCGCACTGCAGGTTAGGGAAGTGGGCTGCAGTTGGGGTGTGGGCTGCAGTTGGGGTGGCAGGGTCCCCGGGACAGCATAGTCACGATTCCGAAACCAGAAAGGCTGTTGGGATCACAAGACCTCATTCTTGAACACCCAGAGGAAGCTGCAGCTGCAGTCTGCAGGGAGAGGGCAACCCGAGAACAGTGGAGGAAGTGGAATCTGCACAGAGTGGGTTTCAACATGTGGAGTCACTCCTCAAGGAGGAAAATGGAGCGTCAGGGTGCCTAGGGCAAAGGCTAGAGAACTCAGAAGAGGGCTTCAGAGGAGAAGGAAGCTCTTGACAGGAAAAGATACCGAGGAGCAATTTCAGGGTCAAAAGCTAGTCAGTGCTTGCCATCCCGCTGCTGCCTTCTCCCAGCGATGCCCTTGCCAGGATGGCAGGTGCCAGCTTTCCCCTTGGGAGCTGCAGGACCTGAGATCAGGAGGGTCTGCTCCATAAGATTGGAGCACAGTTCAGCTACCAATTGTTTGAATTAATCATAGTGGACATTAAGACATGTCTGTGGTAAAATCATGTCCCTGTGAAATGAGCAGGGAGTCTTTGGGCAGCCTTGAGACACTCCTTTTAAAGACAGGATCAAGCTAGACAAGCCACAGGAAGGAGCTTTTGTTTGTGGAGCCCAGAGCTGTTCCATAGTACAAGCCTTCTTTGGAGAGAAGCCGTGGGTCCAGGGAGTGTGGCAGGACTCTCCTTACTAGGTGGGATTTCTCGAGTTCCTACCATGAGTCAAGCAGCATATGGGTTGCTTCATAGGCACTTCCTGTCTGGTTCCCTGTATTTGTTTCCTGGGGCTGCTCCAAAGCAAGTGTGACTTAAAACAGCAGTAACGTTCTCTCGTTGTCCTGGAGGCCAGATGTTCAGAATCTAAATCAGTAGGCAACTAAGGTGTGAGCATAGCTGTGTTCCCTCTTAGCTCTAGAGGGATGGTGTCTGAATTCTCTCTCTCTCTCTCTCTCTCTCTCTCTCTCTCTCTCTCTGTCACACACACACACACACACACACACACACACACACACACACCCGCACATTGTAATTTTACAGGGGGGTGGTTCACTTTTTCTGTAAAGGGCCAGATAATCTTTTCAGGCTTTGTGGACCATTTCATTTATCACAGCTTTTCTATTGTGGCACTTACACACTCAGAAGGTGTGTAAACAACTGGGTGTGGCTATTTACTAAAACTTTACTTTAAGTGGATGCAAGAATTTGACCTTAAGCTGTACTTTGCCTGGCTCCTTTGCTCAATTATTATTTCCTTTTTAAAGCACTTATTTATTTTATGCACGTGTGTGTATGTCCTTGCTCATGTACGTGTGTGTACACCTGTCACAGCATGTAAGTAGACGTCAGATAACAACTTGTGGGAATCAGTTCTCTCTTTCCAGCATATTGAATCTGGTGATCAAAATCAGGTCCCCAGGCTTGGTGACAAACACCTTTACCCACAGAGCCATCTTGCTGGCCCTAAATTGATTTCTTGCATTCTCCTCAAAGCCCTGACATTTCTGACCATATTCTAACTTCACAGAGCATTCCATATTTAGTTTCCAACTTGATGCTCGTCATCTAGCCTCAGGCAGTTGGCCCTTACTAGTTCTCAGCTCTGCGCCTTTCCCTCCAGAGGCCCACAGGCTCGCTCCCAGCTTCCTTAGGTCTTGGATGAGATGTCACCTTCCTAGTGTAGCCTGTCCTGACAACCAGTAAACCTGGTGGAAAGAGCGCCAGCTGTGGTGGTCCACACTCGGAAGGCAGAGGCGGTTGGATTTCTGTGAGTTAAAGAGTTAAAGGCCAGCCTGATCAACGTAGTAAGTTCCAGGCCAGGCATGACTGCATATTGAGACCTTGTCTCAAAAACCACAATGGGGGCTGAAGAAATGGCTCAGCAGTTAAGAGCATTTGTTGCTCTTGTAGACCCACAGTGTGGGCCACAATCACCTGGAACTTCAGTTCCAAATGATCCGGCTCCCTCTTCTGGCCTCCATGGTATGCAGCCAGTGCACTTACGTACCTGTAAGCAAAACACTCATATACCTAAGATAAAATTAAAAATACTAACAACAAACAAAGAAAAAGGTTTAAAAAAAAGTCCCCTCCCCTCCCCAGCTTGTCCCGAGCAGTCTTAGCTGAGGTGGCTCAGCTGCCATGGCATGGGCACAGGATGGGAGCACACAAGGCCTGGTGCCCAGGCCTCTGCGTTCCGATCCCTCTTAACAGGGCAGTGACCATGTTTGCCACCAGCAGCCTGTGAGTGGCATACAAGAATGCCATGCTCACTTTGGTTCGTGGTGCGGCCATGACTGTGCAGTGAAGTGGAGCAGGTGAGGGACCCTGCGGAGCCTGGCTTCTTGATGACAAAGGCTGTTTGCTTCTTATTGGTAACTCCAAAGCCTTCTCCTCCGCCTCATTCTCTTCCTTTTTTTTTTCTTTTGAGACAGGGTCTCTCTACATAGCCCCAGGTGTCTTGGAGCTCATTATGTAGACCAAGCTGGCCCCCAGCTCACAGAGATCCACCTGCCTGTGCCTCCTGAGTGCTGGGATTAAAGGAGTGTGCCACCATACCTGGCTTCAAAGCCCTCTTAACACCATTTATTAGTTCCTGTTTGTCTTAGATGTATAAAGGAGACAGCCAAGGCTGCAAGGGTATTAGTGATTTAGGCTGGTCAGTGTTAGACTGCCTGCAGCATATAGGACTCTGGCTTCCATGAGGACTTTAGCCATCTCTTTTCTCCCACACCTCCTTCTGCACTTCCTGTGTGACTTTTCTCGAGGCAACATTGCTGTCTCTTCACCCCAGATAATGCACTGACCACAAACCAGAGGCTTCACCCGAGTCTAACCCAGTGAAACAGTGTGTTCACTGGGGCTGCTTACAAGAGTATGGGTAGAGCGTTATTTAGAGGAACATTAATGACTCCAAGGCAGGGCGACTCACTCCTCAAGGCTGCATCCCTGCTGCTCTCTTGGTACTGCTTTTGGGTAGCTCTGGGATAGGCTAGGGTGTCTCTTCTCCCTGGTAAATAACTAGTTCTTATACAGCCTTGGGGACAGACCCTGTGAACCTTTGCAGTTCCAGCTTTCTGAAATTTCTAACTGGTTTACTTCCCAGAGTAATTTTTCAATTGCAAATAAATTGCTATACAGTATGTACTTTTGATCCTCATGGAACTGGACTTTGGCCGAGGTAGAGAGAGCTGGCTATGGAGGTTGCTGGAAGAGCACAGAAGTAGCTGCTCCTGGCTCTTTCCTTACTAGGTACGCCCCTTCCTCTAAGCCCTAAGAAAGTGGAGGACATGGGCTGTAGCTCAGAGTGACCTTCCCTTCCCCTCTAGTAGGAGATGGGGCCCTGTCCAGGGAGGCTTGATGAGTCCTTTTCCTTTTGTGGCTAGGTACCAAAGGAGCAGGAACAGACCCAGAGTGGTGGTGAGAGGGTGACCACTCCCTTGGTGCCTCCTCTGGACACATGTGGTTCAGGGCCGCCATGCTTTACATGGCTATTTCTCTGCCGGTGTGCTTCTATTTTTGCTATAGCCTTGCTGACCTGTACTTTCAGAAACAGGGATGGTTTGGGCCAAGTTTTCCATTCGAGGTTACACTAAAATAACTTTTACTGTGGATGTTAGAGTCACTACATCTTTGTGTGTGTGCGTGTGTCTGGGGCTCCACTGTGGATGACCACCATGAATGACATCTTTACCCCAATTCTTTGAGAAATACTGCTTAATCATTTACCTTCATTCCATGTCAAGAAAGAGAAGGGTTGACTCTGTAGTGTTAAAAAAAAAAAAAGTGTAAGTTTTGAAAAACTTTTATTAAATTTGGCAGTCTCAATCAAATGAAAATGTAGAATTAAAATATATAACAGTTGGGGGTGTGTTGTTGTTTGTTTGTTTGTTTTTCTTTAAGTTACACCTGTGGTCTCTATGCTACCTCTTCTATTTCAGAGACATGGGAGAATTTAAAACTCTGGTGGATGAAAGCAAGTTGCTGTTAAACCGAAGTTTTGGGTTCTCACTGGTTGCCATTTCAGGCTAAATGGTCAGGAACAGGGCACAGGAGCTTGATGTTTGTTTGCTAAGTGGCCTGAGCCAATTTGAAATGCTGAATCTAGTGCTTGGCAAGCCTCAGCCCCTTTCTTTATTATCCCTAACATGTTGAAGACCTCCAGAATTTTGTTGACCTTGTTGGTGGATTTGCCCTAACCCTCCTGAATTCCAGCGCTGTCCAAGAAGCCCTGACAAGACTATTGTCATAGAAAGCACCATGAGGTTCCGGACCATAGACCTGAGTTTCTGTTCTATGCTAGGCAGGCTTCCAGGGTGTCCAGGCCAGGGTGTGGGCCGACAGAAGAAGGACTGGGCATGACCTTTAAGGGCTCTGGAGAGGTCCTGTAGCTGTGGCATTAGTACTGCGACTGTCTCAGAGGACTGCCTCCCCTTGGCCTTTGTTTAGTGCCCTGCAAGGAATGTGAGGGAACAAGAGTTTTGTCTAGGCTGCAGGCCACTGACAGAGCTCTTTTCCATCTCACTGTTTTTCCATTTCGTGGTCTGTCCTGCAGTGAGGCCTGTATCTGTAATTCCAGGAGCAGCAGTGTTGTCCTTGGGCAGAGACCTAGGGGGCTGTGGAAGTGATGAGCATAAGCCCTTGGTGACAGAGGAGGGTTCAAGGCACACAGCTGGCCTTCCAGCATGCCCCAGCGGTCTTCATGAAGTGTGTCCAGAATGGAAAGGTCAGTAGTGTGAGCAACAAGTGCAGACCTGACCCTATGTGCAGAAATCTCTACCATCCCTGTGTCTGGCCCTGCCCTAGCAACCCTGAGTAACCGGTAGGAGAAAGAGATACAGGGAAACTTCTGGAGGTATGCATGTGTGCTTGTAGAAAGACCAACTTACCATGGAGGGCTGTACCCTGTGGTGAGTGTTCAAGAAGCCAGGCTGTGCTGGCTACTTCCGCTGAAGAAGTATCCTCTCCTGTGTACAGCTTTTTCTCCACAAAGGATGGTGGCTTCTTGAGAGAGATGCCACGCCCAAAATTTGCAGCACCTCCTGCAGCCTCAACTAGGCCTCACAGTGGTCTGTGGTGGGCCTTTGAATTGATGGGTGTTCAGCACAGACCATCTGCAGAAAGAGGGAAGTGACGAGAAGCACTCAGAGCTACTCCCATTTCAGAAGAGGGAACCAAGGCCTAGAAAGGGTGAGGGCCTTGCCCAAGTCTCCAGGGTTAGCCGGGGTCATAGGCTGGTTCGTAAGTGCAGGGTTTCCCTCTCGTTGAGGACCTCCTGTCTGTTTGCCACAGCAGTGTAGACTTGTGTCAGGGAGGTGGGTGCATTGTAGGTGCCCGCAGAGATGCCTCTGGAGTCACAGTGCACCAAGCCAGTGCTGCTCCCAGCCCTCTGAGGGCTGCGGCCCACTGATGGGTTTTGTTTTGTTTTAAATTTGAACTAATTGATTTATCTTGAAGCAGAATTCAGATATGAAAGTATGTCCTCCAAGTTGTTAGGCTTCGGAGCCTAAGTGTCTGTGTTTAACTGTGTTACTTCATGGAGATTCCTGAGAGATCTACTCTCCTGTTTTGAAGCACCTTCGGTGAGTGAGTCCTAGCTAGTACCGCATGAACTTCCACTCCAAGCACATCACCAGGGTGAATGTCAGACCTGGCCAGGTTGGCTTAGTGAGTGACAGACAAGACCCAAACAGGCATCTGATCCTGTTCGGTGTACCACGGATGTCCTGGGAGCTATGGAGCCATTTCAGCCAAGCAGACATCGTCCTGATGTCTTGCTGCCTGGCCTCTCTGTTGCCATTAGCACCAGCCTGAGCAAGGCACAGGAAAATTGGTTTCAGTAATTTATAGTTACAGCTCTTAAGAAACACCATTGGTTTTTTGTTTTTGGTTTTTGTTTGTTTGTTTTAATGACACTTGGGATTGAACCAAGAGAATGAGCATACTGGGCATGCACTCGATCCTATCGTTTTGATTTTTTGTTTCATTCTTAGTTTTTAAAGATTGACTTTATGCGTATGGGTGTTTTGTTGCATATATGTGTGTGTTTTGCTGCATATATGTGTGTGCACCATGTGCATGCCTGGTCCAGTGGAGGCCAGATGAGTGTGTTGAACTGGAACTGGAGTTACTGATGGTGGTGGGTGACCATGTGGATGCTGGGAATTAAAGAGTTTCCTAGAAGAACAGCGAGTGCTCTTAACCACCGAACCATCTCTTCAGCTCCTGGGTTTTTTGTTTTTTTTTTTTATATTGAGATAGTCTCACAAAGTTGCCTAGGCTGGACTTGAACTTAGCTTTTTCCTACTTCAGCCTTCTGAGTAGCTGGTATCATAGGTACATTTAAGATACATTTAAGATAATTTTACTTATGCACCAAATCTGTCTGGGGCATTGGGGATATAAAATATAATAATTTTAAAAAAAGCTTGTCTAGGGTCCCTCTGTAGTTTAGCTTTGTGTTCAGTACTTAGACAATGACTTACTAGAGAGATGAGGATTTATATAGGGCAATCGAGGGTTTGTCCTTATGGCTGAACAGAGGGCAATGTCACATAGAGCAGAGGGTGTTTATTACTTCCTGGAGAGAACTTCTTGTTTAAATTGGCTGTGAAACATGTGCAGTAGTCTAAGAGGTAAGAGCCAGCAGAGCATTCCAGGCAGTGGGGACAACCTGAGCAAAGGCTGGGGAGTACGTGCACCTTCAATAGCCTTGGAGAAGCAGTCTGTGGGAGTGCACTTAGAGTCTAGGAAAGGTAGATGGGCTAGAAGGTCCATCCTGGGTGCACACTTTGTGCCAACTCCTTTTGTGCTGAGAGCCTTGGAGTTGACCTCAGCCTGAATGTTAGCCCTAGATTTATGCATTAAGAGAACCCTCCAAACCCCATGCACCTCGAGTGCCTAAGTAACCTTTCTTCTCAGGATGTCGGGTGAGGTCAGCCGAGGTGCCATATGCTGTAGGTAGACAGAAGGACCAGGCCAAAGGAGTTAGACTACGAGCTGGTTAAGTTACAGGTGAAATTTAGCATCAGGTTGCACTTTTACAAGTGCATGTTGCTTTTCTACTTCAGCTGTCAGCAGATGAAAAATGGTCCTAGTAGCCCTCGTAGGCTGTGGCTGCGTGGGGCAGTGCGGGCAGAGTTAGGGCAGCAGCCCACCCTCACTCCAGCTTCTTTCACCTGGGCATGGAGGGCGGGAGCAATACCCTCCAGAAGGGAGAGGTCAGGGCTTCACGGGACGCTGAATGTCCCATTTAACTGCCCCCAATTCTACATAACAGTGTGGCGGTTATAATGATTTAGGTTTAATCCCCTCCCCAAATGTTCTGTCTTTCCATTTGTTTACTAAGGCTGTCCACAGATGTTTAATCCTCCTATGGGTAACTCGGACATTCTGGCAGACCTAATGTCTTAGATAGAGTTTTTATTGCTGTGAAGAGACACCATGACCACAGCAACTCTTATAAAGAAAACATTTAATTGGGGTGGCTCACTCACAGTTTCAGAGAGTCAGTCCATTATCATCATGATAGGGGTGTCGCGTGCAGGCAGACATGGTGCTGGAGAAAACTGAGAATCCTACATCTTGCAGGCAACAGAAAGGACTGTCACATTGAGGGAAGCTTGAGCAAAAGAGACCCAAAGCCTGCCCCACAGTGACACATTTCTTCCAACAAGGCCACACCCAGAACATTTATAGGGATTAAACTGTCTAGCTCCTGCAACTGCCTACTTCATGATGTCGATGCTTCTAGATGCCCATTTCACGGAGTGGGGAACCAAGGAGCAGCAGGTTAAACGAGTTTGGCTAGATGTCAGTAGTAGGCTTGACACAGGGAGCCAGTCTCTGTACGCCTGACTCTAATATCAGGTGAGGCATATGATGAGGAGAGTACAGCATTTTACTCAGGGGACTTGTGACCAGGCCTTAGTCTCAAGCCTGGTCCTTAAAATGGGGCTGGGGCTGGAGTGGGAGTGGGACACATGTCGTCCGCAGTCCCCATCCTCTGTGAGGACTTACCACATGCTCTCCATCTCCAAACCCCAGGCTGCTTAGTGGCCGGTTTCAGAGCTGTTTGGAGTTCCCTAAAACAGGAGGTGCTATTTTGAACACTTCATGGTAGAGGGATGTGTGTTTAAAACTAAAATAGAGTGTACTTTTTAATTTGCGGGCGTTTCCGGTCTCATTTTCTGTCTCAGCCAAACTGTGTTTAAGCTCCTTTCACCTCAGGAGGACAGCCCCAGGCAGGCCTTAGTGCTCATACTGCACTTAGTGACAGGGTTGTCAGGAGCAAGAGAGGTGGCCACAGAGAGAAGAGGACTCCTCCTTGAGGGAGGCCTAGCATTCCCAAGTTTCCAATCAGGGCTCTTTGGTAACGTTCTGTTCCTCATGGCTTGTCTGCTCATCTGGGCCCAGGTCACTTGTCTAGGATGTTGAGGGACTCCATGGCTCAAGAAAGAGGTGGAGCCTGCTTTAGGTATGGCCCAGCTGAGAGGTTTCCATCAGAGCTGTGCTACAGTTAACATCTTTCCTGGGATGGGCAGACCACACCCCATTTCCCAGTCCACTGAGGAACACAAGGGCAGAGGTCAGAACTCAGCTTTCTCCACTTTACAGCCAGCTGTGGCTCTTTGGCTCTTTTGATGGCTACTTGTGTAGCTAAGAATTGGTTATTGACTTTGATTGGGGAAAGGGAGAGGAGGCTAGGGGATGGAGGAGGCGAGTGTAGATGGTTGAGGAATGTGGCTGCCTGTCCCAGTCTGTGCTGGCCTCCCCAAGTCAGTTTTATCATCATGGAGCATGAATGTCACCCACATCTGTGACTTCCTGCTGTGGTGCTGTTTTCCAGTTTTTGACAAGAGAAATGTCTATTTTTAAAAAAGAGATCATCGCCGGGCGTTGGTGGCGCACGCCTTTAATCCCAGCACTCGGGAGGCAGAGCCAGGCGGATCTCTGTGAGTTCGAGGCCAGCCTGGTCTACCAAGTGAGCTCCAGGAGGGGCGCAAAGCTACACAGAGAAACCCTGTCTCGGAAAACCAAAAAAAATAAATAAATAAAATAAATAAATAAATAAATAAAAAAGAGATCATCAAAAAATTATTCTAAACTTTATCATAAAAATTTCAAATAAGCAAACATCACATACTGAAATTAACCAGATCAAAGGCTACACAAATCAATGAACCATATACAGTTAGAGGAGCAGCCAGAACAGATGCTGTGGGACTCCACATTGGATTTATACTTTCACTATGCAATATATTTTTATGTACTTATTCACCATCAAAATTAAAAAGAAAATCTTAACTGAGTTAGAATTAGAAAAGCGATTTACTTTCTATCCTCTCTCATAACTCACTACCTGCACTCAGTCTTGCCTCATCTCCTAATAGTTAGCCTTATTGTTCTCTCTTCTAATGTAGCCACATGTATATCTCTTTACATAATATTGGCTAGATTCCACATAAGAGGGGAAACATTTTTATTTCTAATATTGTGTGGTCTATCTTAATATTATGCATTCATTTTCCGATTACATCTTCTTTAGAGTTGAGTAGTATTCCATTTTAAGTGTATGTGCACCACATTTTCATTATCTATTCATCTGCTGATGGGCACCTAGGCCGATTCCAGTTCGTTTGTTTGTTTGTTGTTGTTTGTTTTGTTTTGTTTTTTACTGTAGTTAATAAAGCAGCAATAAACATGGCGGTGCAAATACCTCTGTGAGAGTATGGAGCTCTCTGGGTATATTCCCAGGAGTGAAATATCGGAGTTATATATAGTTCTATTTTTAGTTTTTGAGAAATCGCCAAACTGATTTCCATAATGGCTGTTAATTTGTATCCCCACCAACAGTGAACGAAGGTTCCTGTCTCTCCACATCTTCTCCAATATTTATTACCAGGTTTCTTGATCATAGTCATTCTGATTGCAGTGAGGTAGTATCTCAAAGTAGTTTTGTGTTTCCCTGACGGCTAGTGATAGTGTGATAGTGAACTTTTTGAAATAGTTATTGGCCATTTATGTTTCTTCTTTTATTTTCTTTCTTTCTTTTTTTTTTTTTTTGAAAACTGTCCAGTTTATATTTGCCCATTTATTGATTGGCAGTTTTGTTTCCATGTACTTAATTTCTACAGTTTGTAAATTCTGCATACTAGCACCTTGTGTGGAGTGTAGTTGGTAAGGCTTTCTCCATTCTGTAGATCGTCTGTTTTCCACTGATGGTTTCCTTTACTGTACAGCAATATTTTCTTTTCATGCAGTGCCACCTCTTGACAGTCGGGGTTAGTTACGGTGCTGTTGGTGTTCTACTGAAGATGGCCTTGCCTGTCTCCATATCCTGCAGGGCATCACCTGTGTTCTCTTCTACAAGTGTCAGCTTCAGGTTTTCAGCTAAGCTCTTTCTTTGAGCCATCTTAAATGATTTTGTACAAGGTGAAAGGTAATCTCATTCCACCTTCTGCAGGTGGAAACCCAGTTTTGCCAGCACCGTTTGTTGAATGGGTTTTCTTCCAATGCATGTTTTTGCCTCCTTTGTCAAAATTTAAGTGGGCACAGTTTGCTGTCTTAGTTCTCGTTCCTCTATATGATTCCTCTGGCTTTCCTATCTGTTTTTATGCCAGTGCCAGGCTGTCCTTATGACTATAGCTCTATAGTGTAGTTTGAGGTTGGGTCTTGTAATACTTCCAACAGTGTTCTTACTACTTAGGGTTGCTTTGGCTGTCTGTGGGCTTTGTGGGTCCATATGAATTCTTGTATTTTTTCTAAGCCTGTGAAATATAACATAGGAATTTTGATAGGAATTGCACTAATTCTGTATATTATTTGGTAGTATAGAATTTTTCACAATATTAGTCCTGCCAATTTAGGGGCATGGAATGTTTTCAGTGGGTTGTTAAAATTTAGTAGGAAACGATTGTATCAAGCTTCAGGTATCTGTAAGACAGTGGGCCACAGACAGCTTTCCCTACATCAGTGGCTAGCAGTCACCAGAGGGCTTATTCATGGAGTTGCCCGGCTGAACCTAGGGAATTCTTTCTTTTCCAAGTCTAGCCCTTGAAGGGGTGAAAGGATCTATCTTAGTAAGAAGATCAGGTTATAGAAATCAGTTGACTTGGGCTCGAGAGATGGCACAGTGGGTAGAGATACATGCTGCCACGCCCAGTGACCTGAGTTTGACCCGACACTCACAGTGGAAGGAGAAAACTGACTCTCACAAGTTGTCTTCCACACGTGGTTTGTGTGTGCATGTGCACACATACACACAAATAAATAAAATGTAGTAAATTCTTTAAAAAAGCAATTGAATGACCTAAAGTTTCCTCTGGACAAAAGGAGTCCTTTGAAGTCAGAAGGTGAGGTCTATGGAGTGTGTGCATTTGCACTCGAGACTGAAGAGTCTCAAGGCCTTTGTTGAGGCTCTTCTAGTGGGGCACTCCAGGGCCCAGGCACTGCCGGCACTGCCAGTCCTTGGCTCCTCTTCTAGGACCCCGAGCTGCTTCCTGGCCATGCCACAAAGTGTCTGCATACTTTATCACAGTCCAGCAGCTGGGCTGGTACTTCTGGCTGGAGGCAGTGCTGCTGGTGGGAGTTGGCCTTGCTTGTGCAGGGGCTTCTCTGGGACTCCTGAGACATACCAAGGGACCTTCACTTTGTGAACGAGATGTCCCCAAAGCCAGGAGCTGGGTCGCTCTGTCGTGACTGTTCTATGCCAGCTGTCATTACGGGGCCTCTGAGTTAGGCACGTAGTCTGGTCAACAGCATCTGTACGTGAGGACTGCTGATTTAAACCAGCTTGTCTCGGCTCTAGGACCAGAAGTGTGACCCAGCTGCTCATGAGTCAGCAGTGTGAGCTGCATCAGAGTCTCCCCAGGCTTGTCAGGAGGCACAGAGCCACTGCTAGACCAAGCTGTCCGCCGCACAGATGGGTTAGCTAGATGGTACAAAAACATGTGGTAAGAGTGTTGGCTGTCGTGAGGAAGAGTTCCTAGTAGATTATATGACATTCATCAGCATCTCTGGAGCAATAACATTGGCAAATGGCATTTGGGACACACCAGGGATAGTGACCAGTCTGTTCCCCTCTAGGATCAGGCAGCCACTTAGGAGGAAAACCAAGCCACCCATTTCCTTTGTTTCTGGTTGGCTAACACAGAGTGAGTTCTCACGTGGTGATCTCTGGAGCCCTCTGTGCCCCAGCACCAGCGCCTTCCTCAGCATCCCTTGGGCTTTGCCCACACCTAAAGCTGTCCCCTATACACTTGTATGTGACTTCCCCCAAAGCCGTTCCTTGGATGCTGTGGTCACAAGCCAGAGAAGCTCTCCTAGTGGGGGCAAGGAAGCTGCCTTTAGGTGGTGCTGCACAATGTCCCTCTCTAGCACCTGAAGCTGTGAAACTTCCTCATCGAGCAGTTCCACCTCTTCTGACCTTTCTCCTGTCCCCCTTGAGGCTGCCTCAGTCTCTGCTGAGACTTGAAGCTTTCCCTTCCTTCTGTTTCTGAATGATCCCTGGTGAAGCCCGTCTGAGCGTCCTGGCCCTCTGACTGTCTAAGACACATGCATGGTCTTATATGTCTCCTTCATATCAGAGTTGGCTCACCGTGCCCTGTAGCAGGTGCTGGGCTTGGTGCCTGGCATTTGTCAAGGAGTTTATTCCTCCTGGGCTACCCGATGAGGTCATCACTATCCATTTGTGTTTTACAGAGTAGGGAAGGCACATTCAGAGTTGCTTTGATTTTTATCCGATGCTTTTAAATGTGCTGTAGAAAGCACTGTGGTGATTTTATCCTCTTAGGAGCATCATCACGAACTCTGGCCCTGAATTCAGTGCTAGAGACTTTAGGCAGGGCCTGAATTTTGCTCTCCTTTGCATTTCTACCCTGCCATGTAGTCCCAGGCATTGGTGGGCCATCTGTGCATAAAGGACCATATAACTGGAGTGACCAACCAGCTCCTGTCCATTTACTGCCTTGGTCCTTCTTTCCTGGCAGCAGCCTCTGCTAGGCACAGGGTCCCCCGTCTCCAGTCCCTTGCATCTCCAGAATGGTAAATCTTAGCCAGTTTGCCTTGTTGGTGTCTGCCATTCTTGTATGCTTGAATCTGATTCACTGCCAATTTCTACTTCCCCTGTCCTGGCCTAGAGAAGAACAAGCATGGTAGGGACCACATTACCCCTTAGGCTTGTAAAAGTCTAGAAAGGAGATGACCAGCACTCCATGCTTACATGCTGACCAAGCTGCTGTGTGGGGAGCCAGCCACAGAACAGCTGTGCTTTCACATAGACGCTGAGACCCAGAGAGTAAAGTAGTGTCTGGGGATTGCCTTGTGGTCACACAGGTGTGCTGCAAGTTCAGCACTCTTTGAAGATGGCACCCAATGAAACAGTTGACTAGAGCGTCTGTAGAGTCATATGTACTTCTTCACTTGTCAAGTTGCTATAAACTCACTGGTTTCCATTTCAAATATACATAGTATTGATCCTGAGGAGTGAACCCAATACACACACACACACACACACACAGATATACATAGAAACATTTCAAATATACATAGTATTGATCCTACTGAGGAGTGAGCCCAAGGCCTCACAGGCTGGGCAAGCACTCTACTACTGCATCATCACCATCACCCCAGCTGTGGCCCCAGGCTTCTGACCCGTGGCTCCTCTCTCACTGCGATGGCCTCTTACAGCAGCCCTATCATAGCCCATCATGTGTTGTCCCTCAGTGCTCCATCGCCCTCCCCCTTCCTGCAGTAGACTCTGGCTGCCTCACATCTGCTCTGCGGATGTTTGCAGTCTAAAGAAGGCCATCTTTTGTGTCAGTGGAGACTGTCCTGTCACACAGGGCCCTTGTTGCTTTCCTTGACTGTGGCTGCTGAAGAAATGCTACCTTGATGTAAGGAATATTGTAGATTAAAAATTTTGAATAAGATCACCATGCAGCCTGGTTGCATCATGACTGTGCTTATAACCTTAGATTCCTGTGAAAAGCTGGGCACTGCATCTTTGTGCTCACTGATCTTAGCTATGTACGGTCTGTGTAAAAGGACTGGCTTTACCTAAGGAGTGATCTGCTCTGTATTTTCCAAATGTCGAATAAGGAACTGTATGGTTATGTTTAAAAACACTTCTCCTATTGTCCTTGCTTGACAATGTAGGCTTGCCCAATGAAAGCCCAAGTGTTGGACTAGAGTGTGTCTAATGTACCTCTGACACTTGGGACCAACTCTTTATTTAGGATTCTACTGACTGGCTTCTAGTGGTAGGAACCCAGTTTTAGGTAAGGGTTTTATAATTTGTAAGTATTTTGATTTTTAAATGCTTCGTGTTGGGGCTGGAGAGAGAGCTCAGCAGTTAAGAGCACTAGCTGCTCTTCTGGAGGACCCAGACTGACTCCCAGCACCCACATGGCAGCTTACAGCCATCTGTAATTTTAATCCCAGGTCCTCTTCTGGCCTCTGTGGGCTTGAGACACACAAGAGGTACATAGATACACATGCAATAGAACACCCCCACACATAGAAATAAATAAAATAAAGTTTTTAAAAAGCTTGATGTTCCTTTGAATGGTCAGCCCAGGGGTCATTTGACAGAGCACTTCAGCTGACTTGTAACAGATTCAGCAGGAACACCTGTCCAGGCCCCAACCACCCAAACTAAAGATTTTCATAAGTAGTGCCTTACTGAAAAAGTTACTGTCATCACTAGGTTCTCTTCTTTGATGCTTAGTAGAGTACAGGGAGGGCCCTCCAGATGAGAAGGCTAACTTAGAAGCAGGACTGTGTCACATTCCTGAAACCCAACCTTCAGTGGGGATTTTTGCTCGTGTCACAGCATAGGAAGTGAGCTGCTTGCAGGAGGCTTCTCTTTCCTGATTGCTCCCGACAGGAAGGCTGATGACTAACTCCCCCACCCCCACTGGGGTATCTTCATGGACGGTTGAAATAGCATCCACTGACTGAGGTTCTTTCCTGATCTCATTCATAAATCGGGCCAACTGTTATGGAAATGCATGATCATTGTAAACAATCTTAAAATACAACCTAAGAATTATGTGCGTCCCAGTGATAGCTTGTTAAGTACTGTAAGCTCTCTGGGGTTCTCTCATACCTAGACAGTTTAGAACAGTCTTCCTCCTTCTCCAGGCTGGCATGTGTCTGTTCTCTACACTCCTTTCTCTCTGTTTTTTAAAGAGTTATTTTATTATTTATTCATTATGTGAACATGTATGTATGTATGTGTGTGGGGGCGGGTGGTATGTGTGGATGTGGATGCAGTGTCCAGAGAGTCCAGAAGAGGGCATTGTAGTCCCTGGAGCTGGAGTTCTAGGCAGTTGTGAGCTGCTCTGTGTTGGTGCTGGGAACCATACGTGGGTCTTCTAGGAGAAGCAGTGCACTCCTGTGACTGCTGAACCCTTCAGCCCCCCTCCCCCCTTCTCTTTTTCCTCTGTCACTTGCTTTCTCTGCTTTTAGTGGTATTCTGAAAGATACTTCTCTGCTTCTCATTAGTCTATGTATAGGTTGACCACTCCTTAACTGAAATCCTTGGAACCGGAGGAATTTCACATCTTCTTGGACTCCATCATCTTTGAAGTAGTTGTATAGGTAGACCTGACTGGTTGAGCTGAGTTTGGAGTTTGAAGCATTTCAAATTTCAGGTTTCCTGATTGGGGTTACTCAGTCTGTATACCTATCTTCCCAGGCAGTGACAAAGGTGTGGAAGGAAGCCACTGACTTCCAGATGTCACTGTACCAAAGCACCTTGGAATTGCCCAGAACGCCTGTAGCCTGAAGTGGAGAAGCAGGTTCAGATCAAAGGGCTCTTCGGCATGTGTAGGATTTCTGTGGCGACCTGTGTTAGAATGTGTCTGGAATTCCTAGAAGGCTGGTTGCGTAAGGCAGGGCGGAGAGGGCTCACGGACAGCAGCTCTTCTCAGATGTCTGACCGCCTTGCTTCTGTTAGCATCCTCTAAAAGGATGACTGACCGGGGGAATTTGCCTGCCGGGACCTGCTCTATTGACAGAGCATTGCAACACTAACATCAGCCAATGGCGGGAGGCCAGCCAGAGAAAGTCTGAAAGCAAATGCTGGCCCACAGGTGTGAAGGACGGTAGTGACTGGAGTGGGGAGATCAAACATGGCTACCATCCTCACCCAAAGAAGAAGAGAAGGGGCTGGTTGATTTAGAGCTGGGATTATTTTACAATAAATGTAAGAGACACTAGGTGGTTGAGAATACTCGCTGCTCTTCCATAGGACGTAAGTTAGGTTCCTAGCCCCATGTTAGGTGGCTCAGAGCTGCCTGTGACTCCAGCTAGAGGGGATTCAAAACCCTCCTCTGACCTCTGCAGGCAGCTGCATACATGCATGCATACACACACACACACACACACACACACACACACACACACACACACACACCTTAATAAAAGGGAAACCTAATTTAAAATACTTTAAGATTATAGAAGAGTCACAAAGGCAGGCAGCTCCGAGTCCCCTCCACCCTGCCCCATCCCCACATTTCCCTTTAGCCTCTTAACTAATTACCATGCTACATTTGTCATAAACCAAATTAATATTAATTAAAACAAATATTTTATTTAGATTTAGCTTTCATTAGCTTTTCATATAATGGGCCTTTTCTACTCCAGGGTCCAATCCAAGTCATTTCATTTCATCCAAGTCGCCTTCTTAGGCACCTCTTGGTTGTGGCTGTTTCTCAGAGCATCCCTGTTATAATGACCTTGGAGGTTTTGAGGACACATTCAGGAATTGGCACAGTGCCCTTCAGATCTAACATTATTAGATGGAGACTATGAGTTTAGGGAGGAAGACATCATTGTATTACTTCAAGAGAATGCTGTCAGGCGGAGGGACAGCTCACCAGTTAGGAGCACTGGCTGTTTTTCCATGGTGGCTCACAACAGTCTCTAACTCCAGTTCCAGGTATCTGATGCTCTCTTCTGGCCTCTGTGGGCACCTGGCACACACTTGGGGCACAAATATGTATACAGGTAAAGTACCCATACACATTAAATAAACAAAATATAGTCAGTTCATCTTGGTCACCTGACAGGGTAGTGCTTGTCAGGGGTCTCCCCTGTAAAATCTCCCTCACAACACAGTCATTTGGAGGACAGTCACTGCACATGTGGAGTTATGCTCCACACATTTGAGGGAAGAGTATTTACATCAGCTATTTGGAATGCTTATACACTGTGTCTCCTTTCCTCCACTTACCTATTTACCTGGTGGTTTGTTTCATAGTAGACGTTTCACAGTAGGGTGGCTGCTCTATTCTTGGGTCTAATCCAGTATAGGTTATTGTCTCACTGCTCATTTCCCAGCTTTGGCCACTGAGGGCTTGTTCAGTGGCCCTTATATGTACCACCATTATTGTATGTATGGCTTTTTCTTTTCTTTTCTTTTTTAAAGGGTCTTCCTTACTTTTTGACATTGTAAGAGGCTCCAGGCTCATCTGGTATATTTCTTGTCTCAGCCTTAGTCTCAGTCATTTCTCCCAAGAATTCTTACCACTTGTATTACAGTTTAGTGGGTGTCAAACAGCCACAGTTAGAACACTGTCATCCCAACTTTTGTGTACTTAACTGAGCAACAATAGGAGGAGCAACAGTAGCTGAAACCCTCGCCACTGTAGACTCTCTTTGGCTTGTACATGCACTTATAGCCGCAAACCCTGGGTGTGCCTCCCCCTAAAGTCTCTACCTGCAGCTCTCTCTGTAGCGCTGAGTCTCCTTCTCCCAGGCCCAGGAGGGGCTGCATTACCTGGACCTCGGATGAATGAGTCCTGCTCATTGCTCTCTCTGCCCTGGAGTGGCTCTGGGTGGTCAGCCTCAGCAGGAGGCCAGATTGGAGTTGTTGCTTTATTTTATGTAGAGTACTGGTATAATGAGCAAAAAAGGGTAACAGAAGCGGAGAGTATCAAAAGAAAGGACGAGACTGCCACTGATGAGTGTGGTTGGAGAGAGGGGTCAGCTGTGTCTAGCCCTCCATGGTGCCATGAGGAGAGAAACTGCAGGAACATTTCCATGTCATCAGTTGTCCAGGGAGACAGCTAGATGGACAGGCAGCTCTGGGCCTCAGGAGAGTCCTTACGGTGACTGGAAGGGCCTCAGATATGCATGGCAGTGACCTTAGAAGTAGCATTGGCAAGGGTGGAGAGTAGAAGTATGCATTAAGGACCAGGCCTGGCCCAAGTGGGTCTCCATCTTCCTTGTTTGAAAGGAAGATGTCTCAAAGTGGTGACTGCCTCGTGTACAGCTCGGGCCCTTAAGGCACTGCATGGGCACTGTCTTTCCTACACCGTCTGTAGACACTATTGCTGATAGTGGTTTAGAATCCTCAACTCTGGAGCTTCCAGCCACTGAGCTACAGACCCAGGTGCTCTTCTCCTCTTGCAGCCAGATTCTGAGGGGAAATTTGTCTCGTATTGCTCTTTAGTGCAACAGACTCTTGCCACCTCCTCCTTCCTGATTTGTATGCTGCTGGGTGTGGTGACACACATCTGTGATCCCAGGAGTTAAGGACAACCTCAGCTACTAGCAAATTCCAGGTCAGCCTGGGCTGTATGAGACCCTGTCTCAAAAGTTACAAATGGAAAATAAGGAAATATGTTTGCTACCATATAATTATGGAGGTATAGTTTTTAACTATTTTATTAATTCTTTGAGAATTAATACATTACATTATGCAGTGTGTTTTGAACATATTCCCACACCCCAGCTCCTTCTATAACTACCCTCTCCACCCTTCTATACCTTCCCATAGAACTTAGAGATTTCTTTTTAAAAAAATGCTCCCTCAAGTTCAGTGTTATCTACTCAATCTTGGGAGTGGGACCTGCCCTGGGGTCACATCATTAACCAAACCGACTCTCTTCTCCCAGAAGCTGTCAACAGCAGTAGCTCCTCAGCTAGTGGACATTTATAGTCCCCCCCCCCCACCCCACCCCACCCCCCACCCCCGCCCTCTGCTGGGATGTTGTCTGGGTGGAGCTTGTGCAGGTCCTGTGCACACTCTCCCAGTCGATGAGTTTCTATGTACAGTTGCGCTGTTGTGTCTGGAAACACGCTTTCCTTGATGTTATCTACCACCTCTGGCTCTTCAGATTTCTGCCCTTTCCCATGAAGATGGAAGCCTTGGGGGAAGGGTGTGATGTGTCTGTCTACTTAGGGCTGAACACACCACAGTCTCTTACTCCCTGTGTTAATTGCCATCCACCGCAAGGAGGAACTCCTTTGATGAAGGTGAAGAGATGCTTTGTTCTGTGGGTGTAGTGATGAGTGGGAGTTGTTTTAGTGCTGTGCTCATCAGCAAAATAATAGTATTTGGTTCTCCCCCTAGGGCCTGTGACCGATTTAGCCTCAGATTCTTGGCCCCTTTAACAATTCCAGGTCATGGAGTAGGCCTGGAATTGTTCAGTCTCATGGAGTAGGCCTCAGATCTAGTCAGAAAGTGGTTGGTTACAGACAGTGTATTTGTGCCACAATTGTACCAGTGGGTGAGGTACACTTTACTAAGAGGGAGAGTGAGTGGTGGCATCTTAAAGTATTAACTTTTGTCCCTGCATGACTTGGCATTTCATGTAGGATTGCCCATACTGCCGTACACAGCCACAGAATTGATTGTCATTTCCTCTCTTACATATGCAGTTAATGTCTTTGTACATCCTCTGGTTGTGGGGTGTTGGGGGACAGTCTAAAAAGATGCAGTGATGGAGCTTATCCAGAACTCCTTGTAACCTCTTGAGACATGATGGTTGGGACCAAGGCGGGAGCCATGGCCAGATGAGAAGGACTCTCTGGTCCTGAATGGATTGCCAGGTTGTTGGGGGTGGGGAGAGCTGGATAGGAAGAGAGGTCTCCACATTTTTGGCTTGTTCTCCTGGAAAGCTGTGGTATCATCCACTGAGCTGGAGATTGGATATGGAGCAGGCTGGACACAGGAACATTGTGCAGACTCCGGGAAGCAGGAATCTACCTGAAGGGCTGGATTTCTCTACTGATTTCCTTTTTTCTGACCTTGCTGCTTATCAGAAAGGAATCTAGAGAAGAGAAGGTGGCTTCACAAATACATGATCCTGGTAAAGGAGGCTGGATGAAGATGCAGCTGGTCAGGTAGTGTTGGGACCCCAAGCCCTGTGTGTGTGGTTCTGTGGTTACACAGAGGTGAGGCTTACACTTGATACACGAGGTACCACAGAGGTATCTGTAGCCTGTCAGTCCTGGCGTTTTCTTATCCTCGTGGGTTCCTTTTTCCCTCTCTTGTCCTACATGAAACGAGGACGCAGCATCATCTCCTCGCCCTAGAATTGCCACTCACTTGTGACCGAAGGGCCTTTGAGCACCCGAATCTAGAATCTAGAACAGCTGCTGCCTGCCTTGTCAGTGGCCACAGGGAGAGGCTGTGCCTGAGTCTGCCCCAATAACGGTTAGAGCTTAGCACATCCCCTGAGTTTCAAGACATGGTTTTGTTTGTTTTCAAAAATCACTATTTTACAATGTGCTTACAAAACAAAACATGTTCCAAAGGAAATAGATGTTCTAATGATAGCTTCTTAAAGTGTCACACTGGGATACAAAATGAGGTTATATTCCTTTCTTTGATGGAAAAAATGATGAAAACTCAAACTGGGTCAGACACGTTGATTGTGTGAATACTAGGTCCCATCAGTAACCAGTTGCAGCCCAGACCCAATTAATGAAAACTAAGCTATCCAAAAGGGAAATGGGGCTTGGGGCTGGGGCATGAGCTCTGTGCCCTTTGGAGGGTTTTGATATTATGGGTTGTAGCATAGTCAGGCAGCACATGCTTCTGAGTTTGGGATAAAGTTTCTGTCTTGAGCGGCTGCTTCTGGTACATGGCTGCCTACTGACCTAGTAACAAGGTGATGCCCATATCAGGAGAGCCTCAAGAACACCCAACTAGGACCTAGTGCTGGGCAGGCTGGGGACAGACACAAACCCTTGCGTATGGGTCTGTGGGTATCCCTATTCACATCAAAGC
>CABHPQ010141743.1:9283-40336 GCA_902168405.1 Peromyscus aztecus | reverse complement strand
GTCCTGAGCTGTCTCTTCTCCATTGCCACTTCTAGATAGGAGCAGTTATCTCAAGGGCTCAATCCATGATACCCCTTTCTCTTCATCTAGATCTTTACAGACCATGTATATTGTGCCCCAGTGCTGGCCTTGTCCTGACCTCTTCTCTGAGTGGAAGACCCCCATCTCTATAGTCTATAGCTTCTGGGATGATTGAAGACCATCAGCTGTGGCTCTTGGCTGGTATGTAGGATGCAATCAGAAAGCATCTGTTCTGTAGACAACTGCTATGCTACCTGCTGTCACTCTGAGGCCACTGACCTGGCTTTCCAGGTCCTTCTCCCACTTGCTAGCACAGCCACACACTACTCCAGTCACTGCTTGACCAACTCTGGTTGACCTGATCCAGGCTTACCACAACAGGTTGCTCTGACCATACTCCTCCTCCCTGGGCAAGCAGGTGGCCAGATCGTCTCCCATGCATTCACTCATTCTAGTAACCTTTCTCCTGTCTCCGCAGAGGACTTGCCATGCAACTGTTGACATTCCAGGCCAAATACCTCTGTGCTATACAGGTCCTGTGCACCTGAGATATTTAGCAGTGCCCTAGACTTTTACCAACTGGAGGCCAGGAACATTCTTAGTTATTAAGCTCAAAATGTCTGCAGCCAATGTCACATACATCCTGGAGGAAAAAGACCCCAGCTGGGAAAGCCTTGCCCAGAGCTTCACTCCACTGCTACCACTGCCTTAGTCATCTGGCTGCAGATGGGTGCTGGCTCAAACCATTGGAGACACTGAGCACACACCTGTTGCCCTCACTCAGATTCTTAGCCTCGTTCCTTCCACAGTATGGCCTTGGGCTTCCTAGAGGAGGGTCCCAGCTATGACAAGAGCAGCAGGAGAAAGGCTGGTGCATCGGGAGAAAGAGAGGTGACTACAACCAGGGTGAGGACAGCCCCAGAGAGAAACAGATGGCAGATGCTGGTTGGTGGTTAGGGGCAAAAGAAAGCGCTGGGGTTTTTCCAGATCCAGAACCTAGGGCTCACAGTGCCTGGCTAGGTAGGGATCTAGTTCCTCTAATACTCCTTAGCTAGGAGTACCTGGTTGGGCAGCATTATTCATGATTCTGATGAGTCTCTCAGCCAGCAGATGATTGTAGGTGGTTTTCTCAGCTGCACTTGGCACTGGGAGCTGGATTCGCTCTAGTTTTTCAGGATCCATGCCTGCAATGGAGAAAGAAGAAAAGTGGCCATTGCAGTCAGAGTCTTCTTCCTAAAGACCTTTTGGAGGCAGAGTCCTCACTGTCAGCCTAGGCTCCTCCTCTGTGAAGTCAGGCCCGGTCACTGCCTTCGTATAGCTTCTGTCTGGGTTCTGCACACCCTGAACATGCACAGATACATACACACATTTTCTGGTGGTGGGGAGATGGCTCTGCTGGTAAAGTGCCCAAGTTCAGTCCCCAGAAGCCATGTATGTATGGTATGTGGTACATACTGCAGTTCTAGCACTGGGGAGACCCTGGGGGCTCACTGGCCAGTTAGCCTAGCCCAATCAGTGAGCTCCAGGTCAGCAGGAGACCTGGTCACAAAAAACAGGGGGATGGTGCCTAAGGAACACCCAAGGTTGTCTTCTAGCCTCCAAACACATGCATACACACACATGCATGTGTGCATGTGCGCACACACACACAACCATACAACATATATTCTCTATTGCTATTTGTGAATGGGGCATCAACTTGCTGTGAGAATTAAAGTAACTATGAAAGCCAGATGGAACAGTGTTCTCACATTCTAGCCAATGACTGTTGACTGAACTCACTGTGGCCCGAGGCCTGTTCTTTCTCTATTAGAAACAAGGGCTGGCAGGCACTTAGCAGGGGCCAGTGGTGTCACCTCTGATAGATGAAGCAGAAGCCAACAAGGAATAGCTTTCCCACAGAGCAACTCATTGCTGTTCTCTGCCATATCTGTGTGCTCACATAAGGGCAGTCCCGTGCTGGGCACTTCCTACCCCTGTAGACACACAGACCCAGAGAATCAGAGATGAGACATATGAGGCTCCAACAACCACAGCCTTAAGTTCTCACTGGTGAACTCAAAGAGTTGAGTGGGATGCCTGACACATGTTGGCAGCAGATTCTGGGCTGAGTAGGGCAGATGCCAGTCCTGTCCCTGAGGAGTAGATCAGCAGAGAGAGGCTAAATTAAAACCTTTAGCCTAGGCAGGTGCACAAATAATAAAACTCATAAAGTGAATCTATCACTAAGACACAAAGGAATTATTTTTTTCCTCAGGGGAAATGAATAGTATTTAATAAAAGACAAAAGAAAGGGCGGGGTGGAGGGTGGATAAGGAAAGGGAATGGGCAAGTCTGTAGCCACAGGCCATGATGTTATTTTTCCTAAAGAAGTGCCAGGAACTGGGATGGCAGGAAGACCTGCCAGTGCTGCTACAATGGTCCAGGCCTGAGCCAGGGCTCTGCTAACTCCTATCCTCTCATCTGACACAGTGCTTGAGAAATACTTGCAGAAATAAACATAGTGCTTGACCCAAGCATGGAGACCCCTGTGCACTGTTTATGCCTTGAAGTATAGCTTTTCCTGTTATTCTAGTTGGGAGAGGTGGCACTTCTCAGAACTCTTGAATAGGGTCTCTTGAGTACCAGGTGGGGCTTCATCTCAAATCTTGACAAAACAATGGAGGTGGCACAGAGGAGTTCCCAAGGAATCCCTGCTGGGTACACAGCACAGATGCCATAAAGCAGTGTTCTGCTTTGTTGAAATGACTTGGCCTGAGGGTTGTTGTGTAAGACTCTCACACCCACAGAGTGGCTTTGAAGCTGAACTTGTAGATTCTGCATCTTGATGCCAAGTGTCTGACTTGGAAGAACTCTGGCTTCCATGGCAAAAATGGCAACTCAATCTTTTTGGCCTTTACTTTCCTAGAGGTATCAATCCTGTCCCAACATCTCTTCTTCCTTCCACTTGAGGGGTGGGACACATAGGACAGGACTGCTGCTCTGTTGCTCTGAGCAAAAGTCTAGCTGCTCTTCCTCCCTAGCACACCTGCACTTGCACCATACCATCAGCTCCTCCAGTTCACAGAGGAGAGTAACAAGCCAGGAAGTAGAGTTCCCCCGAATGTAGGCAAGCCAGGGCTTGCATTTCCATAGGGAGGCCCCTTTGCTTCTTTCCTGAGATTGCTCTAGCTTTCCTTAGACTTTCTGGAACATGAAGAAATCTGGAGCAAAATCTTCTGGAGACAGAAAGAAACCCCTGAAGTCACTTTGAGCCCTGAATCCCTCACTCTGGGCCACAGAGCAGGTTGAGCCCCCTGCCTTTGGTGAAGAAATTGAGGCTCAATGTGATTCTCTGTGGTTTCTCAAGGTCATAGAGCAAGTTGGAGGCACAGTGGCATCACCTTTAGATGACTCCAGAGGTATCTGATATCGAGTTAGGGAGGGGTGGTGGTACCACTCACATGGGAGCTCACTATGAAAGCCACATTCAATGGCTGTACATTCCAGGGCTCAGCAACAGTCACCACCTCCAACCAATCAAAAGCTCAAATTCTATAGGGAAAGACTTTCTGGAGGAAGGGTAGGATCCTATTGTAAAGACATTCTTCTAGTGCCTGCACAGGAAAAACAATGAATAAGAAAGTAAGTCTTCAGAACGTGAGCTCAAAGAAGAAGCCTGCCCAAGGCCACAGAGGTAACAAAAAACCCAGAGCCAACTCCATCTTCTGCCTTTCTGTCCCATTTCACAAGATCCTTGCTCGTCAGTTCTTCCCTCTACCTGCCCCAAGTATGTGTGGCATGCTCTTTAGCAGTGTTCTCAACACAAAGTCCACTGGACTAGATCTTAATGGAGTCAACTTTTGTATTTTTGAAAAGGGTCTCACATGTACCCTCAAACTGACCTACAACTCTCTACAGCTGGCCTCTCTCAACCTCCCTGAGCATAGCAGGGATTACAGTTATGTGCCACCATACTCACTGAATTAACTCATTTTATTATTTAAAATTTTTAATTATATTTATTTATGGGGGCATAGGTATGGTGGGCAGAGGACAATCTATGAAAGTTCCTTGACAATCAAATTTAGGTTGTCAAGCTTGACAGCAAGTACCTTCACTTGCTGAATCACCTTGCCAGATCACTTTTAATCAAATCTGGCCCACTACAAACAAAACAAAAACAAAAAACACAACCAAAGAAACAAAAAAGTTCTACAGTATGACAACTGAATAGAAGAAAAAGTTATCACAGGAGCAGCTGGAGGAGACAAGATCCTGAGCAGTTGGTGAGTTGAGGACAGTTCAAGCACAGGCCAAGAGACAGAAGCCTGGATTTATTTTTGCTTTTTTTGTGACAAGCAGAGCATCATCACTACCAGCATTCTTGGGAAGCGATTATGTAGAGAAGCACTTGATTTGGGTTTTGTAACTACCTGACTGAAAGAAAATACTGCCTGACAGTGGTGAAGAAAAAAGGACTATGATGGTTCACCTTCAGTCCGCTTCACTAGATTTGGAATTACATCGGAGACAAGATGTGGGTGTGTCTGGAGGGTGCTTCCATGGAAGCTTAACAGAGGAGGAAGACCCTCCTCAAATGTATCACTCTGCTTCCGGACTGAGTTTACCATGGGACTCTCTGGTTCATGGTCCAGTCACAATGGACTGCATCCCTTCTAAAACATGACAATCCTCCTTCCCTTTCACTGTTTTTGTCAATGTCACAACATGACAGGGACATGTATGTGAAAGGTCAGATGGAAACAGGTGTGACACGTATGCACTGTGGTTTTCAGTTACAGAAAGGCAGGTTCTGTGGCAAATACATGACAGCTTCTTTGCCAGTCAGTTTCAACTGTCTGAGGTAAGCCTCTGGAATACTATATTGTCTGTCCTATGTGCTCACGTCTCAAGTGCCCTGAGACAATTCCCAAAGATACTGTCACATGCAGCACACAGCCCATTGAGAGCTGCCTCCCCACAGGCCAGTGCTTCCTCATTCCCTCCCTGCCCATGGTCAGGATGGAGTGGGGTAGAGGGACTCAAGGTCACAGCCTAGCCTGGTCCAAAGAGTCCATACAGGTGCGGAGTGTGTCAATTCCAATGAACTAATTCAAAGAACCCGGAAGAGAAAGGAAAGGCATGGTTCCACACTGCAGCTAGTGACTAAGCCTCCCTCCCAACTCTGATTTCTAGATTCTTCCTTCTTAGCTGCAGTGCACACTCATGTCAAGGGTGGAAGCCACACTTAGCAAAGTGATATGGAGGCAGGAGCGGAGACCTGACTGCAGACAGTTTTCTGTTTCTTGTGGCCCAGGTTCTCTCTGGCTGTACCTGCGGCATTGCCAGCGCTCTGAGCGCTAAGCAGATGTTAGGTCCGTTCCAGCGTGCTCTGCGCTGAGCTCCTGTCAGTCGCCGCCGCTGCTGTCTGTGCTGTTTGCTGCTTCTCATCCCCAGAGCCTGGTCACCCACTCTTCAGCGTTCCATACCTCTAGTGGTGTTCCAGGAACTTCTCAACAAAACAAAACAAGTCCCAAAGCCCAAGTGCCTCCTGGGTAAACAGTGGGGGCTGGGGAGGACAACGAGTGAACTGGAGAGGCTCAACGCACAGCCTCCACTCAGACTTGACCAAAAGCGCAGATACTGACCAGAATTCATTATGTGGCCAGCTGAATCATGACACCGCCTCCTCGTCAGGCAACCCTTCCCACTGTGGGCTGCTCGGTTCAGTGCAGTATCTCATCTATTAAGATTTACTGGAAGGCCTGAGCTCACATTTGGTTTCTATTAACAAGGCTTTTAGGCTGAAATTGTCTTATAAGGGAAAAAATACCTACTAAGAAGAGAGCATCTTGTTCAGGGCCTGCTTCGGGGGAAATGATATGGAAAAGAGAAGCTGGAATCAAGTGTAATAACCAGAGAGTCAGCCAACCCAATAGCCACCATTCAAAGCCAGCAAAGGAGCCCCCTGTGCTCAGCGGACAGGCTGGCACAGCAGTGCAGGTCTTCTCCACCAGCGGCTTCCCCAAAGACCTGGTCTCGGTGTCAAACCTGAGCGCTTCCCATTTCTCTTTAATCTGCCTGTGTAAATGGCCCATTCCACTGGTTCTGAACATCCTTTGTCACAGAGAAACAGGAGTCAGGAATTCGGTCACCACCCAGATCTCTCCCATCCACATCAAAAGGAAGGCCTCGTTCCCAGCCTCTCCTGTCTTCCCTTAGTGACTGACCATTAGCACAAGGGACTTCAGCCAATTGTAGGAGTCACCAGTGGCTCATCCTCCTGCTGGACCTGCACCCTTCACATTCAACTCCGATGTCCAGCCTATCAGCATCTCCAGCTCTGATTCCCAAGCCTGTCACAGATCTTCTGGCTCATTTGTCTCCACTGCTCCCCAATGAGTTGCTTAGCTTCTCTCTGGCAGTGCACTCCCCACCAGCATGCTCTCTACCCAGCAGCCGGAGGCTCCTCTGGAAACTTGCATCTGAGGATATTCTTTTTTTTTTCTTGTTTTTTTAAATTACTTATTTTATATGTATGTGTGTTTTGCCTGCATATATGTTTGTGCACTATACACATAGTTAACAGATGGTTGTAAGCCACCATGTGGATGCTGGGAATCAAACCTGGGTCCTCTGAAAGAACAGTCAGTGCTCTTAACAGCCAAAGTCACCTTTCCAGCCTTCCTGAGGACATTTTCCTACTTCTCAGTTCTCTAGGGGTTTCCCACAGTATTTGGGATAAACCTGAAATCTCTTTGCATGGCTCCCTGGCCAGCCTCACTAGGCCTACTCCCTGCTCCTCGAATACGTATGTACTTCTTCCCTGAAGGCCCTTTACCTGAAGCAGTCTGCTTCATCCTTACAGAGCTAACTCCGTGTTACTTTCTGCTCTGTCCCATGTCATCCCGTCCATAGGAGAAAGCTCCCCTAGCTGCTCTGGCAGGTAACCTGGCTCTCCCTCCACCACTCCTTGCTCTAACCTCTCATTTCCGTCCTCCCTTCCCCATCATCTTAACTTGTCTTCTTGTTCACTTGGATATGACTAGTCAGACTTGTCCCAGTTCACTCAGCAGTGCCTTGCACAAGGCGTGTGCTAGGTTTCACCAGTCCTTACCTTATCCACGTTTCCCATGGCTTATGTCTTTGGGCTAGACTACTAGAATCCATCCTGAGGGATGTAGAGTAGGTATGAAACTTCCTGGTTCAACTGTCTTTCTATAGCCACCACAGCTCACAAGAACACAGCTCAGGGCCACTGTACTTCCTCCTAGGACAGCTCCAGCCTTCTGGCCCCTTGAAGCATCTGGCTTACTTAGCATGCTGCTTCCCTACACTAAGTGTACATGTGACCATCACAGACCTGTCCCAGGCTCTATGCACCCTGTGGCTCTGCCCTTTGCCCGTTTTCCTTTTGGACACTTCTTTGAACCCATGTGTTGGGGAATATTTTTTTAAGCTGTGTTATTTTTGTTTATGTTGCATTTGTTTAACTCTGTGAAGCTGTGTTACTGTGCCTGTCTAAAACACCTGATGGTCTAATAAAGAGCTGAATGGCCAAAGCAAGACAGGAGAAAGGATAGGCAGGGCTGCCAGGCAGAGAGGATAAATAGAAGGAGAAATCTGGGAGGAGTAAGAAAGAAATAGCCAGAGAAGGAAGAAGCAGCCACCCAGCTACACAGCAAGCCATAGAATAAGAGTAAGATTTACAGAAGAAAGAGAATGGGAAAAGTCAAGAGGCAAAAGGTAGATGGGATAATTTAAGTTAAGGAAAGCTGGCAAGAAACAAGCCAAGCTAAGCCCAGGTATTTATAATTAAGAATAGGTTTCCATGTGATTTATTTGGGAGCTGGATGGTGGGCCTCCCAAAACAGCAAAAACAACCAACAACACCCACGGTCCAAGAATCCTCAGGAAGTCATCCCTGACTCCTGTAAGCAGGCTCTTACCTCCTTGTGGGGCTTCCCTATTACATGGATGCTGCCTGAGCCAGGGCCTTGGTCTGCCTGGTGTCTGTACACAGAGCAACAAATGCCAGGCTAAGTGCACTGCTTAGCACACATGTTCTGCATGTGTTGGTTTCAATAACTCCCTGAAGAAACTGTTTATAAACTTCTTAAAAATTTTTTGTATGTTCATGAATTTTTTTTTTCAAGACAGGGTTTCTCTGTGTAGCTTTGGTACCTGTCTTGGATCTCACTCTGTAGACCAGGCTGACCTCGAACTCACAGAGATCCGCCTGGCTCTTCCTCCAGAGTACTGGGATTTTAAAGGCATGTGCCACCATCACCTGGCCATTTATGAACTTCTTAAAATTTTTTGCATGTATTTACTTTATGTATATGCATATTTTACCTGTATGCATGTATGTATGTGTACCAAATGCATGACTGATGAACCTGGAACCATGGTTATGAACGATTGTGAGCCACCATGTGGGTGCTGGGAATTGAACCAGGGTTTTCAGTAAGAGCAACAAGTGCTCTTAACCACTGAAGCACCTCTCCAACTCCCTCATGAACTTCTTAACACAGTCATTTAGACTAAGGAGATTGGAGATAAACAGTAAGAACCAAGGCAAACACAGAAGAAGGCTGCACAGATTCATTAGCTTTGGTTTCTATAACCTCCAGAGCTTCCCACTGCATACCACAGTCTTGGCCCCTTCTGTGGTTTGCATTCCTACCAGGATGAGTCTCTGCCCATGCTGATGCTGTCAATGTGTGTCTTCTCCAGCCCCTGCCACTGTCACCAGTTCATCAAGCTTGTTACCACTCACCATCCTCATTTGCTAGTAGCTTACTGTCTGCCTTCCTTACCAGCCTGCAGGCTTCACAAAGGTCAATGCACTTCCAGTAGTGCACTTCCAATAGTGGGTTTGTTTGGTTGTTGTTGTTTTGGTTGATGGTGACTAAGCTAAGGACCTACACTTGCTTTTACTCGAGCTACATCTCCAACCTACAGACCCCCAATATTAATCACAGTGTCTAGCACAGGATATGCAGGGTATGCAGCCCCGACCTCAAACTCACCATCCTTCTGCCTCTGACTACAGAGTGCTGGGAACACAGCTGTACCCTACCACACCTCGTTATAAAACCTTTTTTAAAAGGCAAACATACACCTTCCATATGGCTCAGCTATCCTATTCCTAGGTATTTCCCCAAGAGAAAAGGAAATACATGTCCACACAAAGACTTGCATGCAAACATTCAGAGCAACTTTGGCTAGAATATCAAACCTGCAAACAACAGAAAGCTTATGAGCAGATGGACAGGCAAATTAGGGTACATTCATATGATGGCATACTATTCAACAAGAAATAAACACACATGGTAATATGAATCTCAAAATAGTTAAGCAGATTGAGGAGCCATATAAGAAAAGAATATACACTGCATGACTCTGTTTATATAAAATTCCAGAAAATGTAAAGTTTTACACACACACATACACACACACACACACACACACACACACACACACACACACACATAGAGAGCAGGCTGTTATTTGAGGAGGAGAGTATGAGAGGTAAGGAGAACATAAAGGAATTTGGGACTGATGGATATGTCACTGTCCTGATTTTAGTGAAGGTTTCATGAGTGCTCGCATTTGTCTCAATGTATAAAGTTGTTCATTTGAATATGTACACATTATTATATACTGAATATACGTCAAATAAGTCTGATGGTGGCCCATGACAATCCTAGCCCCTGGGAGGCTGAGGTAAGATTATAAGTTCAAATTCTTGCTTATAATAGCAAGACTCTGTTGCCCAATTTTTAAAAATTATGACTTAATAAAACTGTTAAGAAAAAAAATATACCATGGTTTACAGCAAATACAGGTGGATTTATCCTCCTGATTCAAGCAACATAAAAAACAAGACTCAGTAGACTTTGGTCAGGACAACAGGCTGCATGGTACATAGGAGACCAACCCTGGGAGATAGAGCAATGGCAGTGGCTGGATTACCAAGCCAGCTTCCTATCTGGGGTGTCCAGGCTTCAACACAAGGAGAGAAAACCTAAACAAATCAACAGTCTCTGAGATGGGAAGGCAGAGTATGAATGCTGGGAGGTCAAGAGGCTGAAATCTGTGGGGCTTCTGGGGAGCCTCATAGAGAGAGAGAGAATCAAAGATAGGCAGGGCTTCTTCCTGAGGATTCACTTAAGCTCATGATTCTGAACATACAAACAGATGGTAAGCCCTACTGGCATGAAGCAGGGAGTGATCCTGGAGCACATACAGTGTTGGGAGAATAGCTACTTTGTCATGGGTCTCAAGAGGATACTGCCTCAGTAAGGGGAGTCAAGTTAGTCCAGGCTAATGGCTGTTTGGATCAGTCCTATTCAAGTTTAAAAGTAAGCTTCAAAGGGGCTGGGAGATGGCTTGTTGGTAAAGTGCTTGCTATAAATGCATGAGGACCTAAGTTTGTATCCCCAGAACCCAGTGGCACATGCCTGTAACTCCAGTGCTGGAGGTCTTGGGGGCGGGGATGCAAGACAGGTGGATCCCTAGAGTTCACTGCCTAGACAATTGAGCTGAATTGGTGAGTTCAAGTTTCAGTGAAAGACGTCATCTCAAAAAATGAGCTGGAAAGCAATTGAGGAAGATACAACCTCTGACCTCTAGATGTACACATATCTGCATACACAATGCACACACCCATGAGCATGACACACACAAACTCACATGTATATACACATATCACAGACTCACATAGACAAATACATACACACCTTAAAAAAAGGCAGGCCTCAAAAATAGAACATATTAAGTCCAAATAACTTAACCATAAGTCAAAAGAACACTTAGGAAGAAAAAACCCAGAATCCAACAATGTAAAATGATAAGATAAAAAGGGCAGATTATTGAATCTGCTTTTATAAGGCAACTACTAATTTTAAATATTTTACATTGGATTGGATTTTTGTATATTGTATATAAATTTTGTATATTGATACAAATTTGAGATTAATTTTGTTAGAATATATTGTACATATATTTCTAATCTTACTCAAGGTATTGTACCTATACAGTTCATTTAACAATATAATGCAATTTGCTAATCCTTGAAAGTTGTTATTAACAAATAATTAGGATAAAAAGAAATGAAAGTTAGGAGTTAGTCATTACAATCAAATTTGTAGTCATACTAGGTATGTTTTCAAGGTCAAGCAGAGATATATTTTAGATAGACAGGTCATCTTCAAACACTTCAGAGATCTGCAGAATATATTATTTAAGATGTTTTAATAACAGATTTTTTTTCATGACTATGAGACATGTCTGCTCTTGGCAGCACCCATCTACTTCAGAGAAAATGATGGGCACTGAAGAAACTCCATATGGATTTTACTTTCATTGTGGCAAAAGTTAGCCACTGGGCAAGAAAGTGCCCTTGCATCAACTGCTGACAGTATGCTGTCCAAAATGGACAAGCAGGACACAAAACAAAGGACTGCTGATCCTTGCCAAGACAAGGTAGGAAAGCTCTTTAGAAACTCCTCCTTCACAGATGAGTCTGTCAGATATTCTAGGCCTGCAGACCGAAGATGATGCCCTAATGTTGCAGAGAAACCTTGGGTGACTGCCCAGGCAGCTGGCTGTTTCTGTCACACTCACAATTTTTGGAAGTTGCTTGTTTGCACTTCCTGTTTTACTAGGTAATATTATTTCTCTCTCGGGTCTCTGAGGGAGAAGATTAGATAGTTATAGTTTTCCTTGTTAAGAAATTCAGAAAAGAAACTCACTAAAGAGGTGTTAAGTGTGTAAGTTTGAAAGACATCAAAAGATACTTTTTGTAATGCAAATTAGGATAGAAGGTGAATTAGATACAATTTTTTGGATTCACAAAATAGGATAGATAATGGAATATTTTCTCTAAATTTGTCAAATGCAAATGGACTAGACATTGTTGATGTATTTATTGCTTGTATATATTGTATATCGTTATTGTACTTATTGTATATAGTTTTTCTTATGTTAGTTATAACTTTTATTTTTTATTTTAGACAAAAAGGGGAAATGTGGTGATACATTGTTTCTCCCCAAATATTGTGCACCCTAATAAAGTTTATATGAGGATCAGAGCAAAAAGTCAGCCACTATAGTAAACAGGGGTCAGGCAACGGTAGCACACACCTTTAATACTATCACTTGGGATGAAGAAATCCATCTGGTCTCTGTGAATTCAAGACCATACTGGGAATAGAGCCAGGCATGGTGGCACATGCCTTAAATTCCAACACTAGTTAACCATGAAGGTCTGGAGGTCCGTACAGACAGACAGGAAGTGATGTAGCTGGGTGGAGAGAGGAAATGAGATGGCAGAACAGAAAGGCATAGGCATGGGTATACAGGAAATAGGTGTCTTTGGAGACTGAGGGCTGGTAAGGTGAAGTTGGCTGTGGTTTTTCCTATTTCTCTTATCTCTCAGCATTCACCCCCAATATCTGGCTCCGGGTTTTGGTTTTTGTTGTTGTTGTTGTTGTTGTTTTTTATTAATAAGACCGTTTAGCAATTCTTACAGTAAAATTAGTAATAACTGCCAAATAACCCAACACTACCAGAAGCAGAACAGCAACAAAAATGGTAAGGGACAGCATGATCAAAAAAAAAAAACAAAAAAAAAACCAAAAACAACCAGAAGTTCTGCAGACAACAGAAGAAACAACAATAAACCAGAAAGGCAATTATAGAGTGTCCAAATTGGATGAATATAGATTACATAGATCAAAATTTATAATATAAACTCTTATTTTAAAAGAGAAGGGGCCGGGCGGTGGTGGCGCATGCCTTTAATCCCAGCACTCGGGAGGCAGAGGCAGGCGGATCTTTGTGAGTTCGAGGCCAGCCCGGGCTACCAAGTGAGTTCCAGGAAAGGCGCAAAGCTACACAGAGAAACCCTGTCTCCAAAAACCAAAAACAACAACAAAAAAAAAAAAGAGAAGCGTTAAAAATTAATGACCATTTGGAAAGATGGCTGAAGAGGACTGAGAAAAGGGGTGTTTTGGAGTGTAAGGCATCCTGATTGTGGCAAGATGTGCTAAAATCCACCAACTTACATGCAAAAAAAATCAGTTCATTTCACACTATGCTAATGTAAGAAATAAAACAAATTATCTTACAAAGTCAATGCTACAGGGCTCAGGAGACAGCTCAAAGGTGGAAGTGCTTGCAGCCTAAGTGTGGGATCTGGAGTTTGGCTCCCCAGGTCCACATAAAGCTAGGTGCTGCAGGGCCCATCTGTAATCTAGTGTTCCTAGGACAGAATGGGACTCAAGACAGGAGAAACCCTGGAAGCTTGCAGACCAGTCAGCCTGGTGTATGTAGCAGTGAACAAAAGACCCTGTTTCAAACAAGGTGGAAGGTGAGTGTATCTCACACATATACCCCAATAATCTAAGCTTCTATTTTAAGAAGCCATAGAAGAAAGAGAAATTAAATATGCAGGAAGCAGCAGAATGTATGAAATAAATTTAAGAACAGAAATCAGTGAAATAGGATCTAGAATATCAGTAAAGTTGATAATCCTCTAGCCAAAGTGGTCAGAAAAATAGATGATGCCCAAATTATCAATACCACAAACTAGAGAGGGCCACTGTAGACTAAGACCCTACAGACAATGCAGGATGACAGAGGGGAGCTACGAACAAATTTATAATCATAAAGTTTACAGTTTAGATGAAATGACAAATTCCTTGAAAGATGCAAACCACCAAAAGTCACTTCAAAGGAAAGAGATAATCTACCATCTCCACAGAGAAATTTGGTGGTTAAATTTGTCCTTCAGCTGGGTGTGGTGGAGCACACCTGTAATCCTAACACTTGGAAGGCTAAGGCAGAAGGGTTGCAAGTCTGAGGCTAGCTTAGGCTACATAATTGATATCAAAACTAAAAAAAATTTCCTCATAGAAAATACCTTGTCCAGATGGCTCCACTGGTTCAAGGAACACTTACAGAAGAAATAATGCTAGCTTTTTCTTTTTTTAATCTCTCAAGAAACTAAGGAGGATGAATTACCTCCCAGGCTACACTCTAAGGTACATCACTATAGTGCAGCTCGATAAGAGAATTGCAAGAAGTCTCTAGATCAGTGTTATTCATGGACACAGACGTAAAAATCCTTAACAGGGAGGGATGCATATCTAGCTCAGTTGTTAGAGTATTAACCTAACTCAGATGAGGCCTCAGCACTGCCGAAACCAGGAACGACGGTGCACACCTGTAATCTCAGCATTTGGGAGGTGGAGGCAGGAGAATCAGAAGTCCACAGTCACTCTTAGCTACAAAGTGAACTGCAAGTTAGCCTGGGATGCATAAGACTTTGCCTAAAAAAAAAAGTCCTTAAAAAAAAAAAAAAAAAAAAGAAACAGGTCAAATCCTACAAAGTCCATAAAATTTCACAACAGGTAGCATTAACCTGGGGTGTCACCTAGGAGAGCTGGAAAGAACATTGGAGAAGGTGATTTCTGAGAGGAACCTCGACAGGTGGTGATTAGGAAAAGAGAAAACAGCAAGAAAGACTACGAGTGAGTCCAAGACACTGACTTGCTATGGAATGATCCTTTTGTACACTGTGAAGATTTGTCACTCAGATTGGTTTAATAAAAAGCTGACTGGCTGGTAGCTAGACAGGAAGTACAGGCGGGACAGCCAGACACAGAAAACTCTGGGAAGAAGAATGGCAGAGTCAGAGGGGTCGCCAGCCAGATGAAGAGGAAGCAAGACATGCCGGAGAGGTAAATGCCATGAGCACATAGATGAATAGAAATGGGTTATTTTAAGTTGTAAGAGCTAGTTAGTAATAAGCCTGAGCCATCAGCTGAGCCTTTATAATTAGTATTTAGTCCCTGTGTCAGTTAACTGGGAACTGGAGGGCAGAAAAAGTCCCTCTACATTCCAAAGTCAGGCACAGCACCAAGCTGCAGCCATCTTGGGACTGACGAGGACCAAATTGGAGTCCTTGAGGGAAGGCTCATCAATACTTATTGCCAAGGTTTCTAACAGTCCTTTCCAGTCCTTCTCATCAACTTCCTGTCTCCTATGAGGTGCCACCCAGGCCTTCTCATAGATTTTTTTTTTTTTTGGCCTCCATGGAGAAGAGGCAGTTTCCATTGCTTATCCACAGGAACATGGATGAATTCAGTGAGTACAAGCTTACCTCTACCAGAGTTCTGTTGCTGCACCTGAGGGTGAACCCTAGCCCTTAGCCCCAAGGTCTGAGAAGGGAGTCCTAGAAACCAAACCAAGGTGGAAAACCAGGTACTGTCTGTTACTCCACAGAGCAAGTCTAGGAGGGTGGAGGCTAAGGGAGAAACTAAATGTTCCTGAATAGCAAAGGACAGAGAGGTAAAGCAGTCTCACTGTAAGGGGTGCTATGGGGGGTGAACTACAAAACAGCAATATCCTTGACCCTAGCAGGAGCTGATAATCAATCGCGGGCCCAAGATAACGACCACTGAACAGTAGCCCTGTCTCATTTGCTCTTTGCTCCTGCCTTGGTTTCCATCTTCACCCCTGGCTTGAGACAGCCCTATGCAGAGACACTGGGGAAATTAACTGATCAGATATGCCAGAAAGGGAGAACAGACAAGCTGATGAGAAACTGTCAGGAGCAAAGGAAGCAAAGTGTCAATGGCCATGGCAGCTGCAGCTCTGGATGGCAATGCTAACAGCAACAGGATGGCAGGGAGTGTATACCCATGGGGATGAATGCAACCCCACAAGGTGTGCTGGACGCTGAGCTGAGGCACCCAACATGCCACCAGCAGGAACTGTCATGGAGCTGCTTGGCTCCAGTAATGGATGGTATCCGTGGGAGAGGCAGTGGGCCAGGTATTGGAGGGTCACAGGGGAAGGAAGGAGACTGCATGTGGGGAGGGGATGAGACACAACATCAGCAGGAACTGGAGCCTGGAGCTTTTTAAAGTCTCAGGATATAAGGCTTGGCTAGTATACATGGGGCTCTGGGTTCCATCTCTACCCAAGACCACAGAAGGAGGAGGAAGAGGACGAAGAGAGGGAGGAGGTGGTGGGGGCATCAGGCTAGGTCTTTAGTCTCATTATGAGCACAATGGTTTACTTTGAGGAGAGCTGTCGAGAATGTCTTTCTAGAAAGGAAACTCTGGAAGCTGCCTCCTGCTAGTTAACCAGTTATGGCCCAGACATGCAAAGGCATTTCCACACAGATGACAAGCACTGTGTCAAGCCTTGATGGTAGAGAAGGGCAGGCCCAGCAGCAGGTCACATGGACACCCACTGATGGCTCCAGGTGCAGCTGGTTGTCTTAACTGAGAGCACAGAGCTTCCTTAGAGGGCATGTGAGAAACTGATGCAGAAGCTATCTTCAAGAGGAAGGCTGGGGACAAAGCAGAGGGGAGGCATTTGCCACTAGATGTTTTTGTGTGCCAGCTGACTTAAATTCCATGACTAAGGCTTGAAGAGTCACTGAGGTTTAGTTCTGCTTTAATGACTCTAGCCACAGGCTGTCTCAGCAAGCATCAGTTAGTAGACATTTACTCCCAACAAGCTTAGTGTAAACCTCCTCTAGTATCACTTGACACCATGTGTCATTCTACGCCAACTCCAGTTCTTGTGAATATTGAGGAAAGACTCCAAACTTGGCTGTGGGGAGCCACGTGGGCCAACAGCAGAAGCTGCTCCCAGCGCTGGGCACTGAGGGAGGGACTGGTGCATGCCAGTGAATTGTCAGCTCTGTTGGAACTGGAGCCTGGCCACACAGCCTGAACAAGGGAAGCTGGAGAACCACACCTTTCTTTAGAAAGGAAACCTACGCTTCCACCCAGGTCTATTTTAGCACTGAGCCCTCGGCAAGAACACCAAGTATTATAAATAGCAAAACCAAGGTTCCAATTTGACTGGTTTTCTCTGATGTCAGGAAAGTGGTCGCTGGTTAGGTTAGCTGTAAAGCAGAAAGGGGTCTGTAGAAAGCCACAGTGGGAAGCCAGTCTCACTGGGTTAGACAGCCACACTTGAATTTCCCACTACCATGCCTGAGTCACCAATGCCTGTGGCTTCGGTCTGCAGAAAAACACCTGAGAAATTGTAATGAGGCTGAAGAAGAGCATTGTAGGACTTACCTCAGAGGCCATAAAGGAAATTCCTTCCCAAAGTGCCCTCCCTCCCTCTGCATCAGTAAAGAGGAAGGATGCACAGAGCGTAGGTAGCACTGTGTCACAGACATCAAAGATGGCGAGGAGCATGCCTACCTTTGTTATGAGACATGGCGTACAGGAGGCAGAGCACAAAGAGGGCGTGGTAATCGTCATCAGGGCTGTCCAAGGCATGGTAGACCATATCCAGGAAGGGTCTGGAAAAGAGGAGAGGTCTGTAATCCTCTGGCACAAGTGTATATTTTCCCTCTCACCTGACAGCATCAGCTGTCTTTTCTTCTCACAGGTCTGGGCTCTAAGGCCACTAGTTTGTGGTGAACGCAGTATGTGCCTGGTCCAGAATCAGGCACTGGGAACACATCCATATGAATGAGAGCTGGGCCCTGACCTTGGAAAGATGTCATTTAGAGGGGAAAGTGACCAAGGAACAGACCACTTAGTCACTCACTGGGTGTCTCAGATTCTGGAGATGATAGGTACAAAGTCCCTGCTCTTCTGCACTGCTCTGCCAGCTGACAGAGACAGCACAGGCACACATCCTCACCTTAAAGGAAAGATGGAAAGAATGAAGAGGAAAGCAGGATGATTCAATGGACCAACACTACCTGGCAAGGCACAGACAGCACATGAGTGAGTTTAAAGGTACAGCTATGGAGTCAGACTGACTGGGTTCAAATGCTGATCTGGCTTCTTCCTGTTACAAACCCTCTGCTGAGTTCCTTAACTGCACAGTAGCATTCCAGCCCAGAAGGCTGACTGGAGGGCCTTGGCATAGGGTCATGCACTGTATTTGATTGTTATATTTAATATTGCAAGGATACTTCTCCATGATTTCATTTTGGCAGTGTCCTAGCTCAGCAATTTCTTAGGCCAATATTCCTTGACTAGATGAGTTGATGGTGAGGTCTCTCACCAATCTCTCCTGTGCTCTGTGGGTAAGATTTTATTCCCCATAACCTGGGGAATCCACATCCCAAGTGCTGTCCTTCCCAGGGTGGGGCCTAGCCTGGCAAGACTCTTCAGTAACAGACAACAGAATAAGCACAGGGCAGGCCTGGGGGCAGGAGACTCTGACCCCATCCGAGGCTGTCCCACTGCCAGGCTGAGGTCAAGAAAGCCAAGTACTCCAGAGAGTGAACAAGGATGTATGTAACACTCAGAAGTCACATGGGTATTGGCAATGGACTATTTTGAGGGTTGAAAATAGGACTGTTCAAAGGAGATCATTTGCTGCAGAGTCTTCTATACAATCTTGAATATCGTAGGCCTTTGAGGGGCAGTCTGGAGATGGAGTGGAAGACCTTGAGCATGCTGGGCAAGTGCTCTATTACTGAGTTACACTCCTAGCTCCTCATTTAAGTCCTCAAATCTTCATGTGTCAACACAAATTAAGCTGAAAAATGAAAATAAAGTAGTGAAAATGTATTTGTCATGTTTCGAATAAACATGGGACACACAAAAATTAAAAGGAAAAAAACCTCAATGTGTATGTTGACATTCAGTCTCTATTTTCTAGTGCCCAGGATGGGGCTCCTCCATTCAGACCTGTCCACAGCTTTGTGTGTAGATTTGGGTTTTGTGAGGTTTTTTTTTTTTTTTTTTTTTTTTTTTTTTTTTTTTTTTTTTTTTTTTAAGCAACAACTCTGCCAAATGTGAGAGCAGCATAAATTGTAAAACACTTCTTGTAAAGCAGCTCTCACAATTTGGATCATATCTGCACTGGGAATCATGTGACTAACCAAGCACAGGAAAGAGGGAGGGCTTGGCGTGCGTGCTGCTTTTACATATTGATATGGAGTAGTGTGAAGAAGCTACTAAGCACGTGTTTACTAAGGACAATGATGTGATAAAGATGCTGCAATTTGATATGAAACAGCAAAAGGAGAAATAAAGCATGACAGGCATGAGCTGGGGAGGGCAAATGCCTAGAAAAGTGGTTCTGAAGAAGTTTGTAAGAAAAAAATCAAAGCAGGGACATCTGGGATCACTGACTTTTATTTCTTCTTTGTACTTCTGAAGACTTTCCACATTTTTCAGGATGTGCATAATTTATATACCTTTTAAAAGTTGCTGAGCTGGGCCTGTGGTGCACACCTTTAATCCCAGCACTAAGGAAGCAGAGGCAGGGGAGGAGCTCTGTGGATTTCAGGCCAGCCAGGGAGAGCTACTTACTAAGACTGTTTCAAAACAAAACAACAACCGTTTTTGTGGGGGTTTTTTGGTGGGGGAGGGGGGTGTCTAACTTAATCCTGAGTGCAGGCAGGACACTATACAAAGAAAATCACAGTAGCTCCAGTTCTCACAGTAGCAGAAAAGATGTCAAGATTCAACTGATGCTTTGGGGAACAAATGGCCATCTTCCTCTTCACTTGCTCCCAGCCTCAGTGCTGGGAGATGGGAGGCTGCTTCAGGCCTGTAGGCAGCCCACGCCCAACTCAAGTCAGGTTCTGCTAATTAGAAAGCCATGCAGTCACAGTTACCAGTTAGTCATCCGAGGTTAAAAAGAACCCGATCAACTGTCCCCTAAGATGCAGGGAAAAAGGAGTCATGGAGTCCAATAATCACACAGAACATCTTGGTTTCCTTCTCACTTTCACAAAGCTACAGTGTTACTCTTTCAGGATCATGAATCCATGCACTGGATCCTAAAACCTGCACATCACCATGGCGGCTAATGTTCTGTAAGCACACAGATCTCATCTGCTTAAGCATCCTCTACTGTTTGTCATTTGTGGTTGTTCCAGTTATTCACAGTCTAACTAATGCTGGGCCACGCTTCTAATCTGTCTCTTCTATGCTTAGAATGACTTTATTTTCAGACCTCAGGGGTTACATATTGTTAAGCAAAATCGTAAAAGACTTCCTTTACAGGTTACAACTGACAACCATGTGTTAGCCAATGATTTTTAGTTAACAAAATCAAAAAACTGTTCTCTTGTACATCTGCTACAAGTTAATCCTCTCTGTTAGACAACAAAACACCATCCAAACAAAGAAGAAAATAAGAACTAGTAATGCACATGGCTTCGCCAGCAGCAGGATACTGGCCTACTGGAGGGAGGGCCTGGCCTCCATCCTCAGCACCACCCACACACCCACTAACCAATAAGACATGGAGAAAAAAACTGAAAATAAGTATGCTTCAGTGCTTTCAAGTGGGTTAACAAATGGTGTGTGTGTGTGGAGGGAGTACATTCCTGGCCACATCTTGAGGTTTCAAGAAGTCAGTGTGTCGCAGGGAGACCAAAAACTCACATCAGTGTACCTGCATAACACTAACACACTAACCTGCTGCTGAGGCCTGTGTGCTGTGGCTGCCTAACAGGACAGGAAACAACCCTCACATGAAGATGCCCTCTAGCTGCTCACTGCAGACTGTGGGAACAATCCTGTGCTGTAGTTGATGAGCCTCAGCAAAACTGTAGGAAATAAGCAGGGTAAGGTTCAAGATCAGCTCCACGAGCCATCCCTGAGGTGAGTGTCAGGGTGGGCCAGGACAGGCGGCAGCAGTAGATCACATTATGTGCCAAAGGTCCTACAGATGTAAGCAAGCATGGCAATCAAGGATAGAGATGGGAACTTCATGCCTGGCTCTCAAGAGGGTCCTCCTGGGAATGGTCTCCATTCGTTAGACCCAGCCTAGTTGCCAAGTGTTCCACGGTGGTGGTGTCCCGTCCTGGCCACCTTCCAAAGGATAAGGGTATGAGCACATGTCAAGGGTCAGTTCTTTTCTCATGCACCTCAAGAGCACATGCCTCTGGGTGGCCAGAGGCTGAAGCAGAGGGAACAAAGGCGAGCAGAGCAGCCATTTGGTGTGCAGGGCAGCTATGACCGGGTGTTTACCTTCCCCAAGGCTGAGTGGCTGTCTAGTAGCTCCCAGCAGTGTCCTGCTGCCTACCTGCTCCACTGTGTGCTCTCTGAGCCTGTGGCAGCGCTCTTCTCCTCGTCCGTGGTGTTCTGTTCCCTCACTGAGGCTCCAGCAGTGGCCAGCTCTGAGAGCTTGCTACGCTCCATGATCACCATCTCAATCTCTGGAAGCAAACATGGAGACAGGTGAGCTCAGCTGGCATCAATAACCGAGACTCAGAAGCCTCCTCAAGGTCTAGACCACGCACATGTAAAGCACCCCAGACATGCCAAGCAAGTCTCAACAGTGGGAGTGACACCAGCAACATGTGGGCAGAAACTGTCTAGGCTAGGCCCCTCTGTCCACCCCTCTGAGAAACACCAAGACACCAGCCCTGACTTGGACAAACACACAAGGAAGTCATTTGTTTTATTTCCTGATTTAAAGATACTTGACTCTGATTGTTACCAAATTTCCTTTTCAAAGAGTTGGGGGACAGCTCAGAAGCCATAACATGTGGCTAATTAATTCACTGGACTGCTCTGAAGCTCTTTACACTTTAGAAACAGCTCTCACAGGACAGAGGCCATGTTTTCTCTTTCCATTAACAACCTCTGGAAGGAGGAGGCAAGTTAGGAACCTCATTTTGTTTTTTCCAACTCTGGAAGAGCAATTTACAGCAACCGACTTAAAGTGCCATATATGTTTTTATTTTCCCAAACATTAAGAACCACTGAGCAGAAAGACCTGGAAGTCAAGAGCGATGCTATACTTCCTGGGGTTCCTTCCCATCAGGAGTCCTTGTCGTGTGGTGAGGACCCCTGGGCTGGATGTCCTTCCCCTGGCACGGGCACATACAGATCTCTCAGCTGGCTTCACTTCCTCTCTTGTCCTCATTTGTTCGCCACACAGACCCGTGTGACAGTAAGTGGAAATAAGCTCATGTCCCTCCTTTGTGCCAAACTCCCAACGCCTTCTCCTCACACTCAGGATGAAATCCAAACGGTGCCGACCACGGCCTGACGCCCCCTACGCCCGGCCCTGTCCGCCTCTGATCTCACCCCTTGGCCTTCTCTGCCTTGCTAGCTCCCACTCTGGCCGTGTTGGCTTATTGATGGCTGGCTCTCAAATGGCTCACTTTCTCAGACATGGGTGTTACTCAATTACATCTTCCAGTGCTCAGCTTAAATGTCACCCCCTTGGAGATGCCATGGTCACTCTCCTCACCTGTTCTTTTCCTTAGCTCTTTTTAAGTGAGTACCGGCTAAACTGTGTACTTGGTTAGATTTCACTCCCTTCCCCAATGTCCTTTTTGTTCTAGGATCTTATTAGCTCCAGCCACTGTGCTTAGGCTCTGCTGGGCCATAAGAGTTTTTCAGACTTTCCTCACTTTTGATGAACTTGGTAGTGTGTGAGGTCATGGTCAGAAATTTTTTGAATCCCAGGATGGGAGTTTGACTAATTTTTTTCCTCAGCCATTAGGCTGGGGCTATGGGTTTTGAAGAGGAAGACCACAAATGGGAAGTATCCTTCTTGTAACATCTGAGCCTACACACACACCGGCAACATGATCTTAAGACATGGTTCAGTCCTGTATTGGCCATGCTAGTATCAGGCTTCTTTGTGGTCAAATTATTCTCCTCCTTCTATACTGTTCTGTGGAAGAAGTTCTCACATAAAGTACTGTTGTTGCTGTTACTGTTAGCAGTGCAGGGGCTCATATCCGAGGCCCTGGGCACGCTAGCAAAGACCTTAGACAAGTGGTTCTCAACCTGTGGGTTGCAACCCCTTGTGAGTTAAATGGTTTTTCTCACAGGGGTCACCTAAGGCTATAGGAAAACACAGAGATTTACATTATGATTCATAATTATAGCAAAATCATAGTTATAAAGTAGCAGTTAAAATAACTGTATGGTTGGGGGTCACCACAACATGAGGAACTCTATTAAAGAGTAGCAGTATTAGGAAGGTTGAGAACCACTGCCTTAGATACTGAGCCACACCCCTCAACCTTATTTGCATAAATGATTTGGAATTCTTCACAGCAAATATGTTTTCCCTGCCCCTCACCTTTTTTCTGTTTCAGTCTACAGCCTCTCTAACCACCTGCACTGATATTCCCTATTGTTTTACTTGCTTACTCTTGGCCATCCTCCACCAGGCCATGAGCTTCGTAAGCACAGCTAGCTCCCCAGCACAGAGTGTACCTCTTGAATATGTGAATAGATCACTGCCTAGGTCCAGCACAACATGGGAAGTTTGGGTGCAGGCAGGACTAGCTACAGGTTGTAGCAGTTGTGGCATGGGTTGGGGTGGTCCAGAGCTTGACAGTCTATAACTGATGTTCATAAAGTTCTCTCATGGGGAGATGCCTGATCATACCTCCCCCACATACACACTTTTTGGGCTCTCTTAGCATGATAAACTTGTAGCCAGCCCCTGGGGTGGAGGCAATCCCACACATGTTCCCTTGGGACCAGGGCCTCTGGAGGCTCACTCTGGGGGAGCCTCCTGCTCTCCCCACCTAATCTGAAGCCAGATGCTAGATGAGAGTCTCCCACAAGGTGGTCCCCATCACACAGGTAGAGACCAATAAGTAACTTTCGGGGGTATGTGGACCAGAACTCTCTCTGATCGTTTTATATGCATCTTACAGGCACTGGGAGACAACTCTAGCCACATAAAAAGCTTATTCTTTTGTGCAGTGAGGCTAAGTTTAAGAAACAAACAAGTGACTCAGTTCACAGAAAGCGGTTGAACAGGAGATGGCACCAACCCTGTATTAGGTGCCATTTTTTCCTTTCCTTGTTGCTCTACCAGTTCCCTGCAACACCCAGCTTCTTCCTAGTCATCATCTTAGGTTTCCCCAGAGTGAGGTGTAAGATGATTTGCTAGGTAGGTCTTTTTCTTACCCTTAAGTATCTATTTTGTTTGCTTTATACTGTATACAACTTAACACAGTAATGTGAATATGTATGATTTATAATAAATGTGTTCGTTCTTGGTAGGTGCAGGCTTCTATTTTGTCTGTATCTGTTTGTGTTTACTGATAAAGAATGTCACCACAACATTTAAAGTTGGCCATGCCTCCCCTTGGCTCTGGCCTATAACCTCTGCCTGGTGATCCCAGGCCCAACTTGCACATGTTATGAGCTCACTTCCCCTGGCAGAGCTCCACCCTGCTTGGCTAACATGGTGGGAACATTGCTCCCAGGACTCCCCAAGGTCACAGAGCCAAGTTCCAGTGCAGAGTATGAAGGACAAGCCAGCATATCACATTAGTCCCCTTTCCAGACTTTTCATGTCACTGGACACCATCAGGATTCTAGAGCAAAAGAAGAGTTCAAGACAGACTAGTTCACTGCTTGTCAAACAATTTTCCAAGTGACTCAATAACTTTTTGCTTTTTGGAATGCTGGGGATAGAACCCAGGACCTTGTGAATGTTAGGCAAGTACTCTGGCACTGAGCCACATCTTTAGCCATCAAGATGAATCTGAAGGGACTTTCCCAGGGCATGCCAATATAAGTGGATAGGTGAGCACAGGGTTACTCCAGGTAAAAGTGGGTAAATACCAACTGTCTACCCATGTGGTCACTCGGGTACTGTAGACGCCCCTTCCTGGAATTCTAGCACTTCAAAAACAAAACAAAACAAAACAAAACTCTGAAATCTGCTTGTTTGTTCCAAATCTGACCACCAAATCTGAGAAAAGAGCAACCCAGAAGCACAAGAGCTCTCTCTCTGTACAGCTAGAACATGTGCAGAAGCCAGCACAGCTCCCAGCTCCCCGCAGAGAAATGTGGCAGCAGAAGCACCTTAAACCCTGGCTGTGCCACCTGTCACTAGCCATTCACCCCACCCTCCTGAGTTCTCCCTGATTTGGCACCACCATGGAACAGACGTTCTGATCAGGTTAATAATTTCCCAGATGACTGCAGAACAGCTCTCCTCTTCTTGCAATCAATTTTATCCAGAAAACTTTTACAGGGAGCGTTCTCACCTGGGCTCCACCAGTTCCCTGTCCCCTATGAAATGGGAACAGAGGTGGCCTTTGGGGGAGGGTCTCCTCAGTTTGTCACAGCTCTGAAATGGACTTCCCAGCCATCTTTAAGAGGATACTAAAGAGGCTGTAATCTTTCCTGTGAAGCCCTCTGATGCCATACCAGAATGCCTCCAGTGGTCCTGAGCTGCTTCCAGTCCCACCCTGCTCTGTCCTGGCTGATGCTGGACTTATTCTAGGGCAGCCAGATTCCACCAATAAGCCACGCAATATGCTCATGTGACTCAGGAGCTACCAATGGCTACAGATTATGCTAATGGTAACTCAAGAACTCCATTGAACCTGTTATACTTGGAGACATCCCCAGCCCCACCAGCCAGTCTTCTGTTTAAATGAGAATGGCTTATGTTTAAGTAATAGCTCTTTTTTTAAAAAATTAAATTGTGTTTGTGCGTGTATGTGTGTGTGTGTGTGCCCACGCGCGCGCGCATGCACGGTGGGGGTACATGTGTGCCTATGAGCATGAGTAGAACCAGGAAGAAGATGTTGGGTATCATGCTTTGTCACTTTCCACCTCATTTCTTCAAGATACAGTCTCATGCCCTATTGATCCCCATGCCTTGCCCCGCACAACAATGGAGTTACAGTCATTCGCAAAAGCACATGTGGCCTTCTGCTTGACTACTGGGTATGTGAATTCATGTCCTCAGGCCTGCTCAACAAGCACCTGTACCTACGGAACCATCTCCCCAGCCCTAATGGGCTCATTTTAAAGATGTTGTGCTATTATTTAACCTGATAAGGTCCTTGTAGCCTGGAAAATTTTATTAGGTACTGAGACTATACAGGACTTGGGGGGTGGGGAGAGTGATAACTGTGTCCCTATAGTTTCAGGCACTGGAATCTTTGGTCTCTAGTCTGTGGCATGTTTGGACAGGGTTAGGCAGTGTTGCTTTACTAGAGGAAGTAGGTCACTGGGATGAAACTCACTTTGTAGACCAAGCTGGCTTCGAACTTATAAGAGATCTGCCTTCCTCTGCCTCCCAGTTTAAAAAACCAGTTGCCATTTCTAGTTTATTCTCTCCACTTGCTGCTTGGAGCTCAAGATGTGAGCTCTCAGCTGTTCTTGCTGCCTGCCATGCCTGCTTGCTATGACACTTCCTCAGAACCACTGGGACGGTGACGGATTTTCATTCATAAGAGAGGAAGGTATCAGAAATGTGTCTATCCCACTGCCCTGCCCCTTGAGCAAAAAGAAAGGCAAAGAAACACAAATTTGACTTTTTTTTTTTTTTTTTGAAAGAGTGTCTCACTATGTAGCCCAGACTGGCCTCAAACCTGAGATCATCCCGCTTCAGACTCCCCAGTGTTGGGATTGCAGGTGTGTGCCACCACACCTAGCTAAATCTGCTTATTTTTACAACACACACACACACACACACACACACACACACACACACACACACGGAGGGGGGGGGGGGGGGGGAGGGAGGGAGGGAGGGAGGAGAAGATAATTTAGCAAAGTGGATGAGAGATAAGGTGGAATGGAAGACATGTGGAAGTGAAGGACTCTTCTTTCTGTAGTTTTCAGTGTTAAAACACTATGTATTTTAAAAAGGAAATTATGTGGGGGGGGGGATTAGGTTGGATGTGATCAAGATACATTGTACAAATGTATTATATTGAAAAACAAAAATATATATGAAATTGTATCAACAAGAACACTAAATAGAACAAAAAGGGAAATGTCAAATTTGTTTTCTACCCTGAAGGTAGAAAGGGGGTGAGTCAATCCAAGTAGCATATGGACAAAGAGTTGCCTATACACACAAGTTTGGGAGACACGGGAAATATTGGGGTGGGGTGGCAGATGGAGAAGTATTGCAAACAAATGCTCCCCTGATTATTTACAGAATGACAAATAATTGAGTGATGTAATTCTGAAGCTGTTTTTGGCTTACTACAGGCCTCAGAAAATAACTGTGTTGTAGAGAAGACCAAGGATTTAACTGTGGACAAAAATATAATGGGGAAGTCAAGAAATGAGGAAATAGGCCAACACTGAGAATCAGTACAATCTTTACACTCTCTAAAACATGTACACGAATATTTGTATGTGTGTATTTGTGTGCAAGTTAAAATAATGATGCATTTCCGGGCAGTGGTGGTGCACACTTTTAAACCCAGCACTTGGGAGGCAGAGGAAGGCAGATCTCTGTGAGTTCGAAGCCAGCTTGGTCTATAAAGTGAGTTTCAGGACAGCCTAGGCTGTTACAGAGAAACACTGTCTCAAAAACCGAAATAGATAGATAGATAGATAGATAGATAGATAGATAGATAGATAGATAAATGATGATGCATATATGTCCTGGCTCTGACCACTGAAAGGACCAAAAAACAAATTCATCGCAGGAGCAATGAGGCCACTCAGTGTCCAGATCTCAGTCCTGCAAACCATTGGCCACAGAGAAGTGGCACTTTTCAAAGACTGGCCGGCCCCAGGCATGGCAGAGATGAGATGAGCATCGAATAAGTATCTTCTTGTATCAGAAACTGACCCCAAAATGACAGGGGCTTAACACACCACAGCCAGCTTGAAAGAATTTGCAAGGGCCAACTCTGAGACAATTTGAACACCAGAGTAATTAAATATACTAGTGGAATATAAACTATTAAAACCCGTGAGTCCATGCTGATAGAGATCGGCCACTGGCTGGGAAGAAGGGCCCTGTTACAGTGGAGTGACAAGGGCTAGCTGGTACACATGGACACCAGGCTGCTGCCACAAAGCCACTGTTTTGTAACAATCATGGTACACACTGCATCAGGTCAGAATTAGCAATAAATGCCCAGTCTAGGGGAATTCTGAAGAAGTTCATGACCTACAAGTGTCTTCCTAGGGGCTGTGTGGAACTTAAAAAGAGTAATTCTATGGTGGAGAAGTATGCCAGCTTTTAGGTGACCAAAATAAATACTGCTTGGAAAAGTTAGAGGGACAACCAATGTGACATCCTGACAAAGCCATAGTATCACCTAATCCACATTTCAGCCAAGAAGGCAGACCCTCAATCAGACAGAGAGCCAATGAGGACTACTTCACTAGAACTAGTGAATGGTTCTACCATTCAACCCAGGTAGACCGATGCAGGCAGACTGAGTTTGCAGCCATTCTGTGCTACACTGGCAAAATTCTGTCTCAAAAACATGAAGTACGTGCTTAGCACGTGCAATAAAGGACATTTTTAGGCCAACAGAGACAACAGGAGCACAGATGGGAAAGAGCTATGAACTGATGGTAATGGGGTTAAGAACCCCTTGTTCTTAGCAAACACACACTAAGGCTTTGGGAGGAAAAGGCTATTAGATGACTTCAACAAGTGTGCGTGTGTGCATGCGTGCATGTGTGCATGCGTGTGTGTTGGGCAAGGGAGTTGGAGGATAGAGAGAGAGACAGAGACAGACAGACAGAGACAAAGACAGAGGGAGAACACAAAAATTCAAAAGGTAGAGAAGAGCAAATAGGAAACGGGGTAAAGGGTAAAAGAGTATTCTTTATATTATTTTTGTTTCATACTTTTCTTAAATTTGAAATTATTTTTAAATAAAACATTTGAAAAATTACCACTATATACTCAAAACCAGTATAAATATAAAATCTCTGCAAACATGATGAATGAAGAGATCTAGTAATGTGCATTTTAAAAGGTATCTCTGTCAGTAAGCATCTAAGAGGTCCTGAAACCTGGCATACAAAGTCAGCTCTGCACAGCCACTGCTACCATCTCAGAGTACACCTGACACTGAGGGCCCTGGGAGAGATCACAAAGAGGAGATCTTAAGTTGGGACCTGGACTGCTGGTCTCTCAGGCCCCCTGAAGAAACAGTGCTGGTATGGCTGTAAGCAAGAGTGTATGTCTATCCTGCTGTCTCTCTGGGACACTAGGACACATGCTGGGGCACTTCAAGTGCAGTAAAGCTGTAAAGTGAACTACGAGGAAAGGAAAGCTCCCAGGAGGGTACAAGAGTGCATCAGGACAGTAAACAAGATTTACTTGGTGGACAGCTAAGACAAGTGTTGTCGCTGACAAGGGAAGAGTGGCAGAGTCCATCCATGAGCAACTGCTTCCAGAAATCCCTGATGCTAAGAGAAGGGGACTGCCAAAGATGGCAACAAAAGAAATCTGAGCCAAAGGAAGAGACAGTGAACAAGGGGATGGTGAAAATGGGGGGAGCCTGCTTCTGCCAGCCTGCTGGCCGTGGCATTCCTGCGAGCCCAGACAGAAGCCTGGTCACAGGGTCCTTTCATACCAGATGCCCAGGGCAAGGACAGGCACATGTTTCACTGGTGCTGAAGAACTCTGCAATGAACTTTATGTTACTGTGAGCATCATTAAACAAGGACATTTAGAGTCCACAGCTCTTCTGGGGGCAAGGAGGCACACATCAGGGTGGGCACTTGCCCATGCATGCAGGGCCCTGGGCCCACCCCATAATCACCAGAAAACAACAAACAGGATTGTTTTTTTGGTTTTTTTGGGGTTTTTTTTGTCATCATTGTTTGTTTTTGCTACAAAATAATTAATGGAAATTTTAAAAATTAAAGTATCAAGTTTCTAATGTGTTTTAGCACAGTCTTTAATCCAACAATGCAAAATTCAAACCGTTCCCAAATCCAAACCTTTGAGAGCTGATACAATGCATCATGTGGGAAATTCCATACTATGAAAAGTGGTTTCATGTGAACATTATTTATAGCATGGTAAAATATTATCTTTAGGGATAGTGAGATGGCTCAGCAGTAAGGGTGCCTGCCACATAAGCCTGGCAGTTCACTCCTAAAAACCCATAAAGAGGTGGAGGGACAAACCCACTCCACAGCTGTCCTCCAACCTCTACATACATACTGTGTGGTACATGCACCTGCATACACCACCCACACCCGCCCTCTACTCAAATAAATACAGAAAACTGAAAAATCTTCAGGCTCTGTGGATAAGGAATATATGAAAAACAAGTGAATTTCACATTTATATTTGGGTCCCATTCCCAAGAGAACAACTCATTATTTTCAGTATTTGGAATATTTATTTCAAAATATGAAAAGCTGGTCGTCCAAAGCATTTTGGAAAAAAAAATCCTCAACTTGTTCTTTAAAAAGAAAATGGCACAGAATTGGCTCATAAGTTTAAAGGTCATACTGCTTATATAGAGGACCTGAGATCAGTTTCCAGCACTGACATAGAGGGACTCACAAACGCCTATAACTCCAGCTCCAGGGGATCAGACACCCTCTACTCACTTCCATGGACACCTGTACTCCTCAGTACAACCCCTCACAGAGACACACAGGCATACACATAAAAAATAAAAATAAAATTTAAAAACAAAGATGTATAAGTAACAATCTTGAGAGAGTTAATTTTAGAACAGGAAAATTTAGCACTATTATAGTAATGCTATTGTCCTATTAAAAACTATTTAAATTATTTATTTTAGAAGCTCATTCTAAAAGCTTTCTTCATGTCTGATTGTTTTACACAATGATTTCTGAAATAAATTTAACCTTTACATAAAATCTCTTAGATGGACTGGGAAGCGGAGTGACTTACTCCTGCTACTCAAAAGAACTTCTTCAGGAACAGGTGTGTGCATCTTTCTTTCAGCCTTGCTCCAGTCAGGGAAGCAGTAACTACGCCTGAGTCTATCATAGCGCTGACAAACCCAGCAGGGACAAGCCCAGCAGTTACTTTTCTGCCCTGTCTATAGCACCAAACTCTATCCCCAGCACACAGCTGAGTGTGCCCCCAGCAGTACCCTAGCCCACAGCTGAGTGTGTTCCCAGCAGTACCCTAGCCCACAGCTGAGTGTGTCCCCAGCAGCACCCGGCACACAGCTGAGTGTGTTCCCAGCAGCACCTGGCCCACAGCTGAGTGTGTTCCCAGCAGCACCTGGCCCACAGCTGAGTGTGCTCCCAGCAGCTGAGTGTGTTCCCAGGAGTACCCTAGCCCACAGCTGAGTGTGTTCCCAGCAGTACCCTAGCCCACAGCTGAGTGTGT